>OW121741.1:31756462-32041462 GCA_933228675.1 Stomorhina lunata | reverse complement strand
AGAAAAATTTTACGAAACAAAGAAAATTTACTTATGCATATGAATATTATTGAACTTTTAATCTGGACATTTTTTAAGCAAGGTTTTATGGTCAAATATGGATCAATTTTAAAAAATCCGAATGAAATAACGAATTTCTTTGAAATGCAATGCCATTCCATTAAAATATCTTAAACATTATTTTTTTTAACATAAATTATTTTTTTAATGTTTGAAAAAAATTTGAAATAAGGTATGATATCAAATTTATATAACACCAAATTATTCAAATTATTCTCAAATCATCATAGGGTTTGATAATGATTAGAGAATAACCTTGATTCTCAATTTGAGAAACTATCATTTTTCAAACGTTTATTCTCAAATGAACTCTCATTTGAAAATGAATGTAAATCTCAAACATCTGTTTAGGTTTGAAAAAAAGTTTGCAAAAAACGTTTGATATCAAATTTAAAAGTCTTAATATTTCAAATGTTTGACACTGCCCAGTAAGAAAAAAGGTTTATTCTCAAATTGAGGATGATTTGAAAATAAATCTTTTTTCAAAGGTCAAACGTTTGATACTGATTTGATACTGATTTAAGAATAATAGCGTTCTCAACAAAAAGGGGACTTTATTCTCAAATTGAGAAATGCCTTTTTTCTCAAATCATTATCAAACCTCATTCTCAAAGGTTTTTCAAATGTGGATATCATCTACATGTGGAACATAAATAAAATGGCGTTGTATTTTCGATATTTTTGAGTTTGTTTATTTTGTTTTTGAAAACGGTGCATCATATTTGAATTCTTTTTTTTATTGTTAGGTAAAAAAAATGTTAAGAAACAAAGAAAATTTACTTATGCATATGAATATTATTGAATTTTTAATCTTGACATTTTTTAAGCAAGGTTTTATGGTCAAATATGGCTCAATTTTAAAAAATCCGAAAGAAATAACGAATTTCTTTGAAATGCAATGCCATTCCATTAAAATATCTTAAACATTAATTTTGTTGACATTATTTTTTTAATGTTTGAAAAAATTTTGAAATAAGGTTTGATATCAAATTTATATAACACCATTTTTCAAATTATTCTCAAATCATCTTAGGGTTTTATAATGATTTGAGAATAACCTTTATTCTCAATTTGAGAAACTATCATTTTTCAAACGTTTATTCTCAAATGAACCCTCATTTGAAAATGAATGTAAATCTCAAACATCTGTTTAGGTTTGAAAAAAAGTTTGAAAAAAACGTTTGATATCAAATGTAAAAGTCATCATATTTCAAACGTTTGACACTGTTCTTACTGGGAGGCTTGTTAGTTAGCTTTTTGTGGACTATATATGGATATATGTATTTAAAAATTGTTCAATATCTACCTCTAAAATTGTTGAGGTACTACAGCTTTTGATAACTAATGGGTTACAACTACTAATACTACTACTTCTCCTATATACACCCTTCAATAGTAACGTTATTAAAACTTCAAATAAATTCCATTTCTTATGATATATTTAATATATTTTGTATGGTGTGAACTTTTGCATTATAACATTCAGCAGCAAAAATGTGAAAGAACGAATGAAGAGCTGGCACATACAAAAAAAAAAACAGAAAAAACTAAGAAACGATACGAAACATAAATCAAAATTTCCATTACAAGCGAATAAGAAAGATGAACCATAACAAAACATTTAGAAAGGGGGCGTTAGGCGTACATAGTTCCCTAAAATGTTATCCCCAACCAAAAAAGATAGTACCTCAAACTCACATTTCCAACAGCTCAAACTATCATCACAAATAAAAGTTATTACCGTACCCAAGACCAAAAACATAAACTGCAACAAAACGAAACGAAATGAAAAAAAAGAAGAAAATACAAGGAAGAACTGAAAATGATGCTTCACTGGAAGTAAGAATGTATGTGAATGTAATTGTATTTTGCTCATCGTATCAAAGACATCCCATGCCGTGATTTATTGAAGAGCCAGAAATAAGAATGTATGAGTACGAGTACGAAGATGCTGTATACAAGATGATGTTGTATGTGTGTGTAAGTGGCAGGAGCAACAAAACTAAAATAAAAATGCAACATTTCTTTGATAAAAATTTTTGAACTAAATCAAAACTTCATTTCACATCGGTGCCATTTCTTGCGCCAACTATATTTTAACTACATTCACATACACTCATACAGTGACAGGGAAAACAAAAATATCAAGGATATAACTACAATATATGATCTTAAATAATATAGAGAGACAGTATAAACATTTAAGAAAAATTATACAAAAATATTAAATATTAGAAATACATATTGATCTCATGAAAGGTATAATAGAAAAAGTAGGCAATGGTAAATCGTATATCTTTAAACGCGCAATAATTGTATGTATATATAGAATGGCAATCTCGAAAACGGCTCTAACCATTAGACACTGGGTACCTTTTTTGCCGTAAAGATCGAATATGAAGGGACTTTTGGAAGTTTTAGCGCTAAGGGGGTTAAAACGGGAAAACGGGGAAAAAATTGAAAACGTTATATCTCCTAAAGTAATAGATATAGAAACAAAATTAAAATTACGGACAGATGTTTGGTACTTTTTTGAAACTATGTCCGATTGGAACTAAAAAAAGAGTGAAAATAGGGTTTTTGGTACGTTTATTTTTTAAACCAAAGAATATAGAAAGAAACTTTGTACTGCAGTCAATAGATGTGAAAGAAATATTGAACATTTATCTGGTACTTTTTTGATTTTGGGGCCAAAATGGGTGAAAAAAATGCATACAATTATAACTCAACATCTCAAAAAGTAACCATTAGACACTGGGTACCTTTTTTGCCGTAAAGATCGAATATGAAGGGACTTTTGGAAGTTTTAGCGCTAAGGGGGTTAAAACGGGAAAAAGGGGAAAAAATTGAAAACGTTATATCTCCTAAAGTAATAGATATAGAAACAAAATTAAAATTACGGACAGATGTTTGGTACTTTTTTGAAACTATGTCCGATTGGAACTAAAAAAAGGGTGAAAATAGGGTTTTTGGTACGTTTATTTTTTAAACCAAAGAATATAGAAAGAAACTTTGTACTGCAGTCAATAGATGTGAAAGAAATATTGAACATTTATCTGGTACTTTTTTGATTTTGGGGCCAAAATGGGTGAAAAAAATGCATACAATTATAACTCAACATCTCAAAAAGTAACCATTAGACACTGGGTACCTTTTTTGCCGTAAAGATCGAATATGAAGGGACTTTTGGAAGTTTTAGCGCTAAGGGGGTTAAAACGGGAAAAAGGGGAAAAAATTGAAAACGTTATATCTCCTAAAGTAATAGATATAGAAACAAAATTAAAATTACGGACAGATGTTTGGTACTTTTTTGAAACTATGTCCGATTGGAACTAAAAAAAGGGTGAAAATAGGGTTTTTGGTACGTTTATTTTTTAAACCAAAGAATATAGAAAGAAACTTTGTACTGCAGTCAATAGATGTGAAAGAAATATTGAACACTTATTTGGTACTTTTTTGATTTTGGGGCCAAAATGGGTGAAAAAAATGCATACAATTTTAACTCAACATCTCAAAAAGTAATATAAATAGCAGCAATATCTTAACAGCATTTTAATAAAATGTAGCGAATTCAATTGGTACCAAAGAAGAATGATATATGAAATTAGGGGATAAAAAGGGGGAAAAAGTTAGTTATATTATAAATTTTAAACAAATGAATTTTTGTCTGTATGTATGTTCTTTATAGAATAGTCAACTAAGAATTTGATCATGTTATGCTTTATAGCGAAGATATTGCAGATAAGCGGGCAAAGGTTTTTAAGTTGGTAAGACTAATTGCCAACAGGTGGCGCCACTGAAAATTACTATGATCTTTGGCAAAGTTATAGCGAATGAGCCGGCGAAGGTTTCTTAGTTGGCATGAATAATTTCCGACAGATGGCGCTACTGAAAATTACTCAAAGTGAGTTAAATCGTAAATTGTGTATTTGATCATGCTATGATCTTTAGCAAAGTTGTTGCACATGAGCTGGCGAACGTTTCTTAGTTGGTATGAAGAAATTTCGACAGGTGGCGCCACTGAAATTTACTAAAAGTCAATTAAATCGTAAGATGTATATTTAATCATGCTATCATGAGTTAAACTGTAAACTAAGCGTTGATCTGACAAAATCAATAAAATAGTTAAAAATTAACTGAATATTTGTGTAATGTTTTTCCTCTAAATTTACATTATAAAATAAAATATATAAAAATTTAAAATTTGTCTCAAAATACTTATTGTAAAGCTGCGAGCAAGGCTCGGTTAACCAGGTACTAATAATAATACATACTATGTATACGGTGACCATATTCTTTAACGACTAAAAAAAAAACAAATATTTTGTTTTATATTAAGTTGATCAAGGTACCCAATAACTCCAGTAAATATATATTTAGCTCAATTTCTCCAACATATCGGCCGATATACTTAAAATTGGATTTCACAGATACCGATTCTAATCACTTTAATATTCTCTGCAAACTAATGAAGGAGGCAGAACGCCTCCTATAATATTTTGGGGCATCCTGGATTCTAAACTGTCTTGGACCCACAACACCTAATTCATTAGATTAATGGTGCTCTTTCCATGTAAATGGGCCTAGGCAATATATATAAACTATTTTTTGTAAGTCTACTTTTACATTAGTCAGGTTTGGCTTATCAAATCTTGAATTTGTATGAGAAAAAACTGACAGAATTAAAATTGAGCAAACCTGACCGTACTATCAACTTTACTAAATTTTTGAAAATTTGTATGAAATTTAAGGAAAATAAAATGAAAACTGACAAAGAAATTGTTTGTGTGTGAACGTGAATGAAAGTTCAAAAGAAATTAAAAAAAAAAAAAACTGATCAATTAAACCTGATTCGTGTGAAACGGGACTAATACTCCCTTGCTTTTCGAGATAGTTCACAAGCCCATACTAATATATACATTAGAGGGTCTCGAAAAAAAGTTTGCCATGCTCCACCGAATATAAAGCATTGTTGTAATACAATTTCGAAAAAAAAAAATTTCGCCGCACATAGGGTTCGCCAAAATACATTTTTCGTTATATCTTCGGATTCTAAAGGGAAATATATCGATGTTTTTGTCTTGAGGAACTAAGTTCTGTTGAATTAATACTAGAACCGGATATCTGAGACCAATTAATAATAAAGCAAAATATTGACCCCCTCGAGACAATAACATCGATATATCGCACTTCAAGGTTCTACTGTAAATGCACATGATATACCGAAAAATGTATTTTGGCAAACCCAACATGCAGCGAAAAAAATAAAAAAAAAATTTCGAAACTATTTATCTTACAACTATACTTAATACTCAGTGGAGTACGGCGAACTTTTTTTTGACATATAAGTCGAGAGGCTCTATTGCAGTTTCAGTATGCAAAGCTAATCTGTAAGATTTTTTCGTTAAAATTCTCAAACCATCATCTGTGATAATTAGAACTCACATATAAAGTCTTCCACTCGAAAATGGAGTTAAGCACTATCAAATCATAATCTCCTTTAGCACAATCTTCTGCTTTCTTTGTTATCGTTGGCTCCCAGTAAAGTATAGAGCCTTAACCATCCTCTTGTATCGGACTCTATGAATAGTATCTTGCTTGCAACTGGATAAACTTAATGTTCGAGTTGTATATTCAGAATTTATATGTTGTTGATATAAGCCGAGATCTCCAAATAGATCGTAGAAAATCGAATGCAGTTTTTATGTTGTATATCTTCCCGGATAATTGAAGATACCTATACATTAAAAAGCGTTGTAATCTCACTGCCTGTACAGTGGCCTCCACGTGGTGCTCCCTGGGTCCATCTCATTTGAGGTGGAGCGAATTCGAGCGGCGGTCTAGCATGTCCGAATGGCCATTATTATGGTGTCTCGGGAAGTAGGCGCTCGCGCTAAGGTTGCTACTGACTATTTTTTTCAAGCCAGGCTGGTGGCTTAGCTGGCAGCCCCAGTACCAGCCTAGGGGAGCAATAGACCAATCACCTATTCTCTTCGAAAATTTAAAAGATAAATGAAACCAAAACAAATGTAAATATAAATAACAACCACAATCCCCTGATGACGACTATTGGAATGAAAAAAAGATTACGAATTGGATTTTGGAACGTGCGTAGTATGCTAGAGTCAACAAAACTTGCTCAAATTGAGAAAGAGTTCATTACTTATAATATGCTTTTATTGGGTTTGAGTGATTTACGCTGGCCAGATAGTGGCGAACATCAAACATCAAATGGTTTAACCCTCGTATTTGATCATGCTATGATCTTTAGCAAAGTTGTTGCACATGAGCTGGCAAACGTTTCTTAGTTGGTATGAAGAAATTTCGACAGGTGGCGCCACTGAAATTTACTAAAAGTCAATTAAATCGTAAGATGTATATTTAATCATGCTATCATGAGTTAAACTGTAAACTATGCGTTGATCTGACAAAATAAATAAAATAGTTAAAAATTAACTGAATATTTCTGTAATGTCTTTCCTCTAAATTTACTTTATAAAATAAAATATATAAAAATTTAAAATTTGTCTCAAAATACTTATTATAAAGCTGCGAGCAAGGCTCGGTTAACCAGGTACTAATAATAGTACATACTATTTATACGGTGACCATATTCTTTAACGACAAAAAAGGACAAATATTTTGTTTTATATTAAGTTGATTAAGGTACTCAATAACTCCAGTAAATATATATTTAGCTCAATTTCTACAACATATCGGCCGATATACTTAAAATTGGATTTCACAGATCAGTTTAATATTCACAGATCAGTTTAATATTCTCTGCAAACTAATGAAGGAGGCCGAACGCCTCCTATAATATTTTGGGACATCCTGGACTCTAAACTGTCTTGGACCCACAACACATAATTCATTAGATTAATTGTGCTCTTTCCATGTAAATGGGCCTAGGCAATATATATAAACTATTTTTTGTAAGTCTACTTTTATATTAGTCAGGTTTGGCTTATCAAATCTTGAATTTGTATGAGAAAAAACTGACAGAATTAAAATTGAGCAAACCTGACCGTACTATCAACTATACGAAATTTTTGAAAATTTGTATGAAATTTAAGGAAAATAAAATGAAAACTGACAAAGAAAATGTTTGTGTGTGAACGTGAATGAAAGTTCAAAAGAAATTAAAAAAAACTGATCAAGTAAACCTGATTCGTGTGAAATGGGACTAATACTCCCTTGCTTTTCGAGATAGTTCACAAGCCCATACTAATATATACATTAGAGGGTCTCGAAAAAAAGTTTGCCATGCTCCACCGAATATAAAGCATTGTTGTAATACAATTTCGAAAAAAAAAATTCGCCGCACATAGGGTTCGCCAAAATACATTTTTCGTTATATCTTCGGATTCTAAAGGGAAATATATCGATGTTTTTGTCTTGAGGAACTAAGTTCTGTTGAATTAATACTAGAACCGGATATCTGAGACCAATTAATAATAAAGCAAAATATTGACCCCCTCGATACAATAACATCGATATATCGCACTTCAAGATTCGACTGTAAATGCACATAATATAACGAAAAATGTATTTAGGCAAACCCTCAAACTATCATCTGTGATAATTAGAACTCACATATAAAGTCTTTCACTCGAAAATGGAGTTAAGCACTATCAAATCATAATCTCCTTTAGCACAATCTTCTGCTTTCTTTGTTATCGTTGGCTCCCAGTAAAGTATAGAGCCTTAACCATCCTCTTATATCGGACTCTATGAATAGTATCTTTGATGCAACTGGATGAACTTAATGTTCGAGTTGTATATTCAGAATTTATTTGTTGTTGATATAAGCCGAGATCTCCAAATAGATCGTAGAAAATCGAATGCAGTTTTTATGTTGCATATCTTCCCGGATAATTGAAGATACCTATACATTAAAAAGCGTTGTAATCTCACTGCCTGTACAGTGGCCTCCACGTGGTGCTCCCTGGGTCCATCTCATTTGAGGTGGAGCGAATTCGAGTGGCGGTCCGAATGGCCATTATTATGGCGTCTCGGGAAGTAGGCGCTCGCGCTTAGGTTGCTACTGACTATTTTTTTCAAGCCAGGCTGGTGGCTTAGCTGGCAGCCCCAGTACCAGCCTAGGGGAGCAATAGACCAATCACCTATTCTCTTCGAAAATTTAAAAGATTAATGAAACCAAAACAAATGTAAATATAAATAACAACCACAATCCCCTGATGACGACTATTGGAATGAAAAAAAGATTACGAATTGGATTTTGGAACGTGCGTAGTATGCTAGAGTCAACAAAACTTGCTCAAATTGAGAAAGAGTTCATTACTTATAATATGCTTTTATTGGGTTTGAGTGAGGTACGCTGGCCAGATAGTGGCGAACATCAAATGGTTTAACCCTCGTATATGCTGGTAGAGCAGCAGACCAACCTAGATCAAGCGGGGTTGGATTTCTTTTATCTAAGGAGGCAAAAAACGCTCTTATCGAATGGCAACCACACACAGACAGAATAATTGTTGCAAGATTTAAAACACGAGCCAGGAATTTATCCCACATTCAATGTTATGCTCCAACCGAGGCTGCCGAAGACGCAGAAATAGACGGTTTCTATGAAGGACTAACCCAAATAATTTACAACATAAGTCATGGCGACATTAAAATATAGTTCCACCCAGCTATATTCCCTCACGAAGCGCAAGGATGGATAAGCGGAAATGGGCTGAAAACTTAGCCAAAGAAGCCCAAATAGCTAGCGATACAGGTCGATCCAAGGACCTATATTGAATCACAAAGGCAATTGCTGGCCATAATTATTGCAATTCAAAACCACTGATGAATGAGCAGGGCGACTTGATCTACGCCAAAGATCAACAGCTGGAATTGTGGGAAGGCTACTACAAAAAGCTGCTATCAGTCAATGCGGCTGAGTGTTGTAAAATATGTGATTGCGATCCTGAGCATCACACAAATAACGAGTTTGATACATCAACACCAACATCTCTAGAAATAACTGCCGCAATTAAACGCCTTAAGTCTGGAAAATCTGCAGGTATGGACGGAATACCACCCGAATTTTTAAAAGCTGACACAATGCTATCCACAAAGCTTTTAAAGCCGTTGATAAGAAAATACTGGTCTGGAGAAAGACTCCCAAATGTCATAAGAGAAGGTCTTATTATAAAAATCGCAATAAAAGGAAATTTGCATGACTGCTCGAACTGGACATGGTCTTAATATGGTCATTAAAGTCATAGGCCATATTCTGCACAGTCGCATAGCATCCATTGTCGAACCACAGTTAAGACGCGAACAAGCTGGCCTTAGACCAAATAAATCATGCATTGATCACATTAATAGCCTAAGGGTTATTGTGGAACAATCGGTTGAATGGCGTTCTCCCCTTTACCTACTGTTTATTGATTTCAAACGTGCATTTGATACATTAGAGCACAGCGCTATTTGGGAAGCTTTAAGATGCAAAGGAGAAGATTATACGAAGATTATACGACTCATCAAAGAGCTCTACAATAACGCGTTCTGCTGTATTCTCCATGAAGGTTGTCAGAGCCAACAAATCAGTATGAGGGTAGGAGTCCGTCAAGGGTATGTGCTGTCCCCATTGCTATTTAATATAGATATTGATGTTGTATTGAATAACTCGATGCCTGGGCATCATGGTATCTCTTGGGGTCTTCATGACAGACTAGACGACATTGATTACGCTGACGACGTTTGTCTGTTCGCTCACCGATTTTCTAGCATGCAATCCAAACTTCAAACCTTTGCCTCTCGTGCTGCTCTTGCTGGTCTTCAGATTAACATCAAAAAAACAAAGTCAATGCGATTAAACTCACTAAATGACACCAAATTTTATCTTGTTGGGCAACCCATTGATGAAGTCGAAACTTTCTGCTACCTTGGGCACCAAATTTTATCTTGCTGGGCAGCCCATTGATGAAGTCGAAACTTTCTGCTACCTTGGGAGTATTATTTCAAAAAGTGGAGGCAGCAAAGAAGATATCCAAAACAGGTTATGCAAAGCAAAGCAAGCTTTTGGAATTCTAAACAAATTCTGGGGATCACAAATTCTGGAAATTCTGGTCAAAGCCGTGCTTTTATACGGCTGTGAGACTTGGAATATCTCGAGCCGTGAGATAAACAGTCTACAAGCCTTTGTTAATCGGTGCCTTAGACGTATACTCAAAATTTTCTGGCCCTGCACAATCTCAAATCAAGACCTATGGTTGCGCACAGCTCAAGAATCTCTTCACACAAGTATACGCACTAGAAAATATAGTTGGCTAGGACACACACTGAGAAAAGCAGCCACTGATATTACTCGGCAAGCTGTCGCATATAATCCTCAAGGTTCCAGGAGGTCTGGTAGACCCGCAAATACATGGAGACGACAAACTGAGAACGAGCTGAGGGAGTTTGGTGTAACATGGAGCGAGATGAAAGCGCTGACTACCGATAAACCTTCATGGAAAACATTTGTTAAGGCCCTATGTTCCACCAGGAATTGAATTGAACGATTGAATAATAAGTACTTCGACAAATAATGATCCAACTGGCTACCTATGGCATTTAATTTGACGAGATAAATTCATCGGCTCTCGATCGGTTAGCTACATGAAAAATACTCTGATGAGATAAAAATTTTAGCTCTTGATCGGCTAATTACGGCATTTAATTCGACGAAATAAATACTTCGTCTCAGTCGGCTAATAACAAAACAAATAATACTCCGATAAGATAAAAACTTTGGCTCTCAATCGGTTAACTACAGCATTCATTCTGACGAGATAATACTTCGGCTATCGATCGGCTTATTAAAAAGCTAATTATTCTCCAATGAGATAAAAACTTCGGCTATCAATCGGCTAACTACAGTATTAAAATATAAGTAACTACGATGTTAGCTATTGGGAAGAATTCTGGTAAGTTATGCTGGTACAAATATAGACTTAATAAGAACTATATTTATATTATTTGGAAATATTAGGTGGTAGCAAAAATGAAAATTCACAATCAGTCCGTCAAAGCATTTATACCATATTTCTTAAGAACATCTGTTTTTACTAATGAATATTCTTAATGAGATGGCGTACCCAGTCAATACAATGTACCTACCAACTTTATTGCGGACAATCTTTCCAAATCATGTCTCCTCTTACTTAGTTAGTTTGAGGATGATAGTAGCGTTTTGTAGTATTGGTATCTTTTACTTGATCCTTAGATGAATAAAGATTGATAGATGCTCCAATAGGAGTCAAGGATAACAGAAGAAAAAGCGGGCCTTATGTGAACTTTTGAACATCAATGTTCGTAAAATGGACTGATTTATGGAAGCATCTAACAGTTGCTAAATCTCAGGTGGTCTAGGAATCTGTACCTAAGCGTGCTAGATACTACAACTTATTCTGCATCTCAATTAAGGTCACAGAGATCATTTTTATTTCAGTATCTCAAGTTCTAATATTGAGGACTCCGCCTTAACTAAATAACGAATTGGTATTGCACAATCATTGGATATTTGTAAACACTTCCTTCTGACTTTTAATTTATGCCCAGTGCTAATAAAGTAGCCCTGTTCTATCTTTTGTTATTTATCATTGCTCAAAATCTTTATATATTTGTTGGTTTAGTAAATTGAGAGTTCGCGTTCCATAAAACTTAGACCAATTTCGAGGGCTAATCTTAAAAGAAGATTAAACCTTTCTATTTTAAAATTATAAGAAATTATAATAAATACAACAAACTACACCAAACAATTGTCCTACGACTAATGTAACGAAGTTCGAGTCGACTCAACGAAAATTCACTGCTGTCAGTTCAATAAATCATTTGCTTTTTGACAAGAACAACGCTTCAATGCTACTGCCACCTCCTTTTTTTTCTGTCTTATTCCAAAGGCACTCATTCCCCTCAGAGCACACTCCCTTGCATACCATCACACGTTCCAAATAAACACCAAAAGAAAGTGATTGTGAACACTTCTCATGATGTTGCCATTTGAAGCCACCATATTCTATACTAGTGCGACTGGTATGTTCCAATGAAAATCCATAAATATTGCAACAAAACAACACCAAAATGCCATTACAGGCACAAATACACACACACTTGCATCAAGGATTTGAACACGAAGAAAATAAAGCAATGGAAGTGACAGGACGAAATAGACGAGCGAACAAGCGAGAGCAAGAAGTATTGTGTGAAGAAGAAACTGCCATAAATTTTAGAAGAAACCTAAAACGAAGAAAATGAAACGAAATCATAAAAATTTCAAAAAGAAAAAAAACGTAACAAAATGTTCATTCCTTAAGTCCATAGATCAAAACAATTCATGGCAACACTAAAGACAGTGGAAACAACCATCATCATTCGTTTTATTGAACTCATGCTCTTACATTTCACCTAAAGAGACCTTCACCTACCACTTCGTTTTCTCAGGTATCAGCCACCAAAGAAAAATCTTTCTTTTATTTGAAATTATATACAAAATATTTATATTGTAGTGCACTTTTAGGGGCAAACTTCTTTACAACTACCAACACAAGTTTTATTGTTTCCCTTGAAGGAAGATGAGAAAACTAAATGTGTAGTTTGAGTATTATTGTATATCACATGTATAGAGAGTTTGTTTGTGTGTGTGTTATCTTACACTGACATTAGCCGCCATCATAAAATATTATGTTACAATCAAGAGAATTTATTTGTTTGTTTGTATGTCATTGAAGAAGATTGGTATTGGTGAACTTTTATTTGTTGCAAAATTGAATGGAAAGCATTTGATTTGTATTTTCTTAGATGCAAACCAATAAATTTCAAGGTGAACTAATACCGGGTACATTTTTAATCTAATATTCTTAGGCTAGGTTTAGTCTAAGCGAGTTTTATGCTCTTTTAAAATTGTCACTGTAATACATTTTCTATAGAAAACTTATCACAGTGACAATTTTTTTTTACAGAAAACTTATTAGAATAACAATTTTTATATAGAAAACTTATCACAGCGACAATTTTTAACTAGAAACATTATCACAGTGACATTTTTTTTTAAAGAAAACTTATCACAGTAACAACTTTTCTATAGAAAACTTATCACATTGACAATTTTTTTAATAGAAAACTTATCTTAGTGACAATTTTTCTATAAAAAAAACTTATCTCAGTGACAATTTGTCTATAGAAAATTTATCACACTGAAAATTCTTCTATAAAAAACTTATCACTGTGACAGTTTTTCTATAGAAAACTTATCACTGTGACAAATTTCCTATAGAAAACTTATCACAGTGACAATTTTTCTATAAAATACTTATCACAGTGACAATTTTTCTATAGAATACTTATCGCAGTTAAAATTTTTATATAGAAAACTTATCACGGTGATAATTTTTTTATGGAAAACTTATCATAGTGATAATTTTTCTATGGAAAACTCATCACAGTGACAATTTTTATATAGGAAACTTATCACAGTGATAATTTTTCTATAGAAAATTTATCACAGTGACAATTTTTCTATAGAAAATTTATCACAGTGATAATTTTTCTTTAAAAACTTATCACAGTGAAAATTTTTCTATAGATAACTTATCACATTGACTACTTTTCTATGGAAAACTTATCACAGTGACAACTTTTCTATAGAAAACTTATCACAGTGACAACTTTTCTTTAGAAAACTTATCACAGTGACAATTTTTCTTTAGAAAAATTATGATTATTTTTCTATAGAAAACTTATCACAGTGACCATTTTTATATAGGAAACTTATCACTGTGACAACTTTTCTATAGAAAACTTATCACAGTGACAACTTTTCTATAGAAAGCTAATCATAGTGCCAACTTTTCTATAGAAAACTTATCACAGTGACAATTTTTTTATAGAAAACTTATCACAGTGACCATTTTTATATAGGAAACTTATCACTGTGACAAGTTTTCTATAGAAAACTTATCACAGTGACAACTTTTCTATAGGAAACTTATCACTGTGACAACTTTTCTATAGAAAACTTATCACAGTGATAATTTTTCTATAGAAAGCTTATCACAGTGACAATTTTTCTATATATAGGATCTTTTCATAGAAAACTTATCGCAGTGACAACATTTCTATAGAAAACTTATCACAGTGACAATTTTTATATAGAAAACTTAACACACTGAAAATTTTTCTATAGAAAACTTATCACTGTCACAATTTTTCTATAGAAAACTTATCACAGTGACAACTTTTCTATAGAAAACTTATCACAGTGACAACTTTTCTATAGAAAACTTATCATAGTGACAACTTTTCTATAGAAAACTTATCACAGTGACAACTTTTCTATAGAAAACTTATCACAGTGACAACTTTTCTTTAGAAAACTTATCACAGTGACAACTTTTCTATAGAAAACTTATCACTTTTCTGTAGAAAACATACCAAAGTGACAATTTTTCTATAGAAAACTTATCACAGTGACAATTTTTCTATAGAAAACTTATCACAGTGACAATTTTTCTATAGAAAACTTATCACAGTGACAATTTTTCTATAGAAAACTTATCACAGTGACAATTTTTCTATAGAAAACTTATCACAGTGACAATTTTTCTATAGAAAACTTATCACAGTGACAATTTTTCTATAGAAAACTTATCACTGACAATTTTTCTATAGAAAAATTATCACAGTGGCAATTTATGTGACAACTTTACTAAAAATAGTTAATCACAGTGACAACTTTTCTATAGAAAACTTATAACGGTGGCAACTTTTCAATAGAAAGGTTGTCACTGTGATAAGTTTTCTATAGAAAACTTGTCACTGTGATAAGTAAATAGTAATCTTATGAGATTTTATATGCAACACTCATAAATTATGTATGTATTAACATAAAGTTTACTTGTCTTTAACAAATAAAATGAAAAAAGCTTAACAAACTCGAGTATCCTAAACAAGGATAACATTTCCTTTTGTTATTTGTATTGTTGTTCTTATTTTCAGTTATTTTAAAAAATCTTTTCTTTTGTTTATTTATGATTATTTAAGAATTATTTTGACACAACTTGTACTTAACAAACGAAATGACACTATTTGTTTTCTTTCTGCTGCAGTAAAAAGGACTTGAGCAATAGCCAGACACCTATACACTGACACACTTAGTTTGTAGTAACTAGCAATTGTGCCAGGCTCTGTTGCGTTTGCTTCTAAGGATCTTTTCATAGTGGACGACACATTTTATAAAACAAATACATGCATAAACTTTCCAAATATATATAAAATGTCCTTCATTTTATAAAATTTTAGTTATTTCATTGTATTTACAGTTGAGACATAGAACGAAAAAGCACACAGAAACAGAAATTTATGTTGTGACATTTTAAATTGCGCAATTTTTATGAAATCCTTGTTTTTTTTGGCCTTTTTTCTGCTGCTTTACATTTTATCCTTTCTCGTACTTTATTACACCGTTTTTTGTTTTGATTTTTTTTCTTTTAGAGATTCTTGGTTTGTTTGTTATGCGATGTCAAGTGTTGTTATTGTTGGGTCCAAATCGTATCAAGTTGCATATCCTTAGAAAAATTTATAACAATATTCTGGTGAGCACATCTCAAAACAGAAATACAACTGAAGTTAAAATGCACAGAAAAAAAAACAGAGAGAGAGAAATATAAAATATAGAAGAAAAAAATATGTCCAAGAATTATAAAGGGTATTTTATATAGGTGGGTGCATTGAAAAGTAAGTAAAAAGGGATGCAATAGTAGTTAATTCGGCTATGCCGAATTTTATATACCCATCAAGTTTTGTTAAATTTAGAAACATATCTCATATCTACGAGGGTGCAGCTTATTCAAAATATGGACCAAATTTGAAAAACCTTTTAAGGTATACATTTAAAAGTATCTAAGTGGTTCCCCCAGTATTTACTTTGCGCAAAATTTGGTCCCATAACCGGGTATAGGTTTTTATTAATAGACTGTTAAATATTTTTCGTTCATATGTTATTTGGATAAACTTGTTGATAGTAATACGGCAGGTCAATATATTTTGTTAGGAGTTCCTTATGCATCTACCGTATATAAAGTCTGGACTCAACATTGATTGATAACTCTCTAATTTCGTAGGTGCAATCTTAATATATTGAATGTACCTCCAAATCAATCCAAATAGCCAGATGTTGACCGATTGTTACAAAATTTTATACGCTGGCTGGTATTATCTATGCAAATGTGATTCTCGGGGCGGTGTTATATGGGAGCTCTTACTAAATGTAAACCGATTTCGGCCATTTTCAGTAGACAACTTTTTCAAGATATCGAAAATACTTTTGTAAAATTTTGTCCCTCTAGTTTTTTTTTGAGGCGCAAACTCCCTATCTTTTTTGTACATTTGTGTTTCCGTAAGTTTTTATATGGGACGTTAGGGTGACAGGAATCTTTTTTTTTCTTTCTTTGATTTCAAATGTTTTTCAACGGAATATTATGACACTAGGTCGTTCTATGGGCGCTTATCGGGTCCAAAGTTTAAAAGCCCATTTGTATGGTAAAAATAGGTTATTTTTTTATTTTTGAGAATTTTCAACCAAAAATAAAAAATTTTTACCAGAAAAAATAATTGAATATTAAAAAAAAACTAACACAGCTTTATTTCAAATAGTCAAAAACGAAAATCCATGAAGTAGTTTTGGAGTTATTCCATTTATCCCAAGAAAATGCATGTCCCTGAAAACGCGCCTAAGGATATGCACCAACAATTTTATGTTTTAAATTAAGAAATTTGAAAGTTAGACATGATTTATGATAAAATAACTCGTTAGTATTGAATAGTTCAGTTTTGCTTAAATATAATCGAATTTACTTAGTTTTTTTATTTGGAAAATGGTACATTTTTCTCAGGTCGGTTTCAAAAATCATTTTTTAGTTTTTCTAAAATTTGGTTCAACAAATATTACAAATTTAGAATTTACTCACCAGTAGGTTAAGGCAAGACAAATGGGAGAATAAAACCCAAAAAATTTAAGTCGATATCTTGAATAGTTTCGCCGTACATGCGATTTAAAATTGAAGAATTTCACGAAAATTAAAATTTTTGTGTTAAATTCGAGTAGATCTCTGTAAATTTTACTTGCATTCAATTTTATATTATCGATTAGTTTATGGAAAACCTTTCTCCACCGGGGTCAAATTTGGATTTCCCTAAAATGTTCATAGCGATAGTGTTCAAAGGTATCATTTATTCGCGTTTATGTGTATTTAACCCTGGAAAGTCATTATTATTTTACATACACTAACTTCATCCTTCGCCATTTTGACTACGTATACTTCAAGAGACTATAAAACTCTTCGTGAGCAAAAATGGATACCAAAATAGTTTTCTTATGTATTAATAGACTCTTTTTAATAAATTTTTAAAGAAATTCATTTGTTTATTTCTTAATTATTAATAAAAACTTAACATATTATAGACCTCTTTTTTTGTTTTAATTTGAAAATAAAATTTTCCGTAGTCATTTTGGCGAAGGATGACGTTCTAGGGTTAAGGTGAAATTTAGGCTGTTTTCGTAAGTGTTTTGTATGAGAGTTACGATTAAATGTGAACTGATTTTGATGAAATTTTGTAAGCTGAATAACAATCACGTCGAGCTTCTCGATGCTATATTTTATCTGTTATAATTTGCCATTTATTAAGGAATATGCGATTGGCCTATGCGGGGTTATATGGGAGCCATGGTCAAATGTAAACCGATTTCGCCCAATTTCAATACCAAAATTTCCCAAGAAATTAATGCCTAATTTTGATTTTTGAAAAGAGATAACGTAAAAACCAAAACAGTTATTAAAATATTATATATTAGGGAAGTAAAAATGTTTTTTCTTCGTTTCTTCAGACTCATCCTGAAATGTAAGAAATCAGCCAGCAATCAGAGCTACAAGTTCCAAAACTTTTTTACTTCTTATGTGGTCTACTTTGACGCCCAATGTGCGACACACATTTGTATTTTTTAATATATCGAAGAGCAAAAAATAGAAAGATGAAATTTCTTCTTACTTGTTCAGTTTTATATAGATAGAAGAAATTTTCAAACCCCGTCGACTCTTTGGGGTATCTGCCTTAGACCCCTATTTTCACCTATTTTTCTTCTCAATGTACAAGTCGCAATTCTTGACAGAATTTGATGAAATTCAACACTCGTCTATTAATTAATTCAAAAAAGAGGTCGGTCCACTTATTTTTGTTGAAGTTCATCGACTCCTGGGGGTACCTGCCTTGGACCCCCATTTTCCACCTATTTTTCTTCTTCATGTACAATCTGCAATTCTCAACAGGATTGTTAAAAAAAGAGGTCTACTTTTGTTGGTTAAAATCGGTTTTTTTAAACATAATCGGTTTTTTTTAAACATAAGCCGCAATTCTCATCAGAATTTAAAAAATTTGGTTGAGATTCCTTGATGTACCTGCCTTGGGACTCCATTTGTTCACTTATTTTTGTTTTCAACAAAATTTTATGGAATTCGGCAAACGCCTATAAGATTATCTACTAATTTTGGTTGAAATTCGTCCACTCCTCGAGGTACCTATTTGAACTTATACTTAAATGCAATTTGATTAAAAAGTTAAGCCTAAACGACTGCAACACTTTTTGCTTAAATTATTCGTAACAATTTAAATGACTTTTTTCAAAAAAATTTTAACTTTGTTCTACGATCGTTAAATTTCGGTAATTTTTTTCCCTCAATCTAAGAAGAAACTTTCGCCTTTCAAGTGGTTATGGTCGGAGCACCGAGTAAAACCGAGCCAACTTAGTTTTTGTCTAAAGAAAAACGAAAACACTGCATTTTGTAGAGCTTTTTAAATTTCCTAATATCACGTAAACTATTTACGAGAATAAGTTGTTATACCCACCATCAAAAAGAATGGGGGGTATATTGAGATTGTCATTCCGTTTGTAATTTCCTTAATATTGGCTCAAAAACCAAAAACGATATATATTCTGAATCCTTCTGAAATTCTAAGACGATTGAGCGATGTCCGTCTGGCTGTCTGTCTGTCTCTTTGTGAAATCACGATAACGCCTAAACGAAAGGAGCTAGCTCACTGAAACTTAGTAAAAATATTCTTCATCTTTGAGAAAATTTTGGTATTGAAATTGGGCAAAATCGGTTCACATTTGACCATAGCTCCCGTATAACCTCGTCTAGGCTACTCGCTTATTTGTTAATAAATGACAAATTATAGCATCTATGCGTATAAAATCTCATCAAAATCGGTTCACATTTAGCCGTAGCTCTCATACAAAAAACTTACGAAAACAGCCTAAATTTCACCTAAAATACACTTAAATGCCAATAAATCTAAAGTATAACAGATATAACCACTAAATTTTGCAGAATAAAGTCTTATATCAATGCCAGCCAGTGTGCAAAATTTTGTCACAATCGGTCACTATTTGACTTAGCTCCCATATAAAAAACTTACGAAAACACAAAAATTCAAAAAGAAAAGGGGATTTATGTCCGTCTGTCCGTCAGATAAAATCGTGATAGCTCCTTAACTACAAAAACTACTAAGACTAAATTAGGCACAAGAAAGCCAGTGTGCAAAATTTTGTCACAATCGGTCACCATTTGACCATAGCTCCCATATAAAAAACTTATAGAAACACAAAAACACATAAAGAAAAGTTTGTTTATGTCCGTCTGTCCATCAGATAAAAGCACGATAGCGCCTTAACGAAAAGAGCTAGAGGGACAAAATTTTACAAACTTATTTTGGATATTTTAAAAAAGATGTGTGTTGAAAATGGACAAAATCGGTTTAAATTTAGTTAGAGCTCTCATATAACCCCTCCCTGGGAAACACAATAATGCTGATAAATTGAATACAATTGTAATAGCTATGACGATTCAATTTAAAATAGGGAAGTTTTATGCAATTTTTGATCAGTTTATCAAATTTTATAGGAATCAGTCCATATTTGACTCTAGCTTTCATGTGAAAAACACTCACGGAAACCAAAAATTTTAGCAAAGGCCAGTTAATTAGAAACTATGATAGCCACTAAATAAATACCAGCCAGTGTGTAAAATTTTGTTACAATCGGTCAACATTTGGCTATAATTCTTATATATCTACAATTTTTATACCCTTCACCAATAGGTATTATATTATAAGTTTGTGATTCCGTTTGTAATTTTTTTATTAGTGATCGTAGACCCCATAAAAATTATACCGATCGACTCAGAATCGGGAGGAGAATCGATTAAACGATGTCCGTCTGTCTGTCTGTCTGTCCGTCCGTCTGTCTGTCTGTCTGTTGAAATCAAGTTTCTGAAGCCCCTGGAGGATGGACTTACATAAATTATATATCAGATTTTAGGAAATTCTCCCGCAATGAACGCTATTAAATTTCATTAAAATCGGTTTATAAACACCGAAAATATCGAAAAAATACCAAAAATGAGACGAAAATTTGAAAATTTTTGATTGAAACACACTTTTAAATAACAAGAGAAAAAAGATACTCCTGGTGTACATGTGATAATATGTTATATATCAGATTGTAGGAAATATTTTCCCAAAGCACTCTGTAAAATTTCATCAAAATCGGTCCATAAACAACTGAGATATCGCCAAAACACTGAATTTGATGTATCGCAAATTGCCCAAAGAACACATTAGAGAATGTTTGTTGAAAAAATTAAATGCAGAAATAGGAAAAACTATCCTCCTTTAGTACGGACCTACATAAATTTTATATCAGATTTTAGGAAATTCCCCCACCAAGCACGTTATTAAATTTTATCAAAAGCGGTCTATAAACAATTGAGATATCGCCATAACACTACATTTGATGTACAGCAAATTGCCCAAAGTACGTGTCTAAGAAATTTTGTTTACATTTTGTAAGTATTGTTTCAGCGATATCTCAGGTGTTTATGGACCGATTGTGATGAAATTTGACATCGTTCTTTATGGGAGGATTTTCTAAAATCTGATATATATACTCCACAAATCTGATTATGAATACCATTCAAATTGTACCGATCAACTCAGAATCGGCACAAGAATCGATTTCGCGACCTCCGTCTGTCCGTCCGTCTGTCCGTCCGTCTGTTTGTTTGCCCGTCCGTCCGTCTGTTTGTCTGTCCTTTTTTCTGTTGTAGTCAAGTTTTTGGAGCTCCTGTTTTGTCGATATCTCAGATGTTTATTTTGATGAAATTTAATAGCGTCCTTCGCAGGGGATCTAAATCTAAATCCTGATGCATTCTGTAATTTGTGGTAGATATAATTTATCGTTTAAGCGATGGTGTTTTGATCGACAATGTTGAAATTCAGGGTGGGACAATTCAGGAGCTCCGCAAATCTGGTTTTAGCAGACAGACACACTGCATTTATCTTAATTTTGTATCTGACTTTTGAACATTATGATAACATTTGAGAATGTATTATATATCAAATTATAGGTAATCTTCCTAGGAAGTACAAAAATGCAATGATATCCGTTCAAAACCTACATATGTATGTAAGTATCTCACATATCAACAAAAATTTAAATTTTTTAATTGCAATTGGTAGAAATCCGTTCACATTTGACAATTGATCCTGTATAACTTCGCCTAAGGCAATCTCTTAGTAGCTAATAAATGACAAATTATAATAGATACGATGATGACATTTAGTATAAAGACGTTGTACAATATTGATATTCAGGACAATAGCGCCTAAAATGAACTTTCTAGAGGGACAACATTTGACAAAAGTATTTCTGATCTCTTGAAAAGTTCGATATTGAAAATGGGCGAGCTCTATTCACATTTAGTGAAATCTCCCATATAAACCCGACCGGGAATCGATTTAATGCTGATAAATTAAATCACATTAAAATTGCACAATAAACTAGAGCAAAACTTTCCAAACATCCATCGGACAGATCGAAAGAACTATACATCCCAAATATTATTGATGAAGTGTTCATTTTAATTAATTAACTAACTTCAAATTAATAAGTAAACTTTTCCGACAAAGCTGATAACCATCCATTCAAAAGCTATATATTTCACGTATGTATCTAAAACTAAGAGTGTATACCCTATAATTTTAAGGCTTGTATACATTGACAATCATTGTTAAAGCTTTGACCTAAATCAGTCCGCTAACTTCAGAGTTTTACATAACTAATCAAGAACTTTTACTAGTTGGATAATTCGTACGAATTAAAGTGCACAACCCTCACTGGGCACTGTGTTTTTGGGTTGCATGCCAGAATACTTAAACTTCATCAAATCGATGTGCTATTGCATATCTAAGGGCATCTACATTTTGAAGCATCTTTTCTGCATGGTTTATCTGGTCTATCGAACTTTATTAAATGTTCGTAAAATATGTGTCTATTTTATTTCGAAGCTACTGGCTGGCTTAAATATGCTTTCTCTACTTGTAGTCTAGTAATCATTATCTTTCACAAAGGGACCACTTTAGAACCCAAGTGAAGCTTCCCTAGACATCAGCCACCTGCCCAACCTAACCTTTGGGTGCATAACTATTCTAGATGATGACGCCACCGAAAAGGTTTTCGTTTTCCGACTTTTAATTTTAAAGACTCTTTGCATATAATACTAGTATAACCAAATATTGCTACGAATTACATTAAGTACTTTTGGAACACCATTGGTGAAGGGTATCCAAGATTCGGCAAAGCCGAATATACCACTCTTACTTGTTATATATACAATCAAAAAGATTTGGAGGTACATTCATTATATTAAGATTGCACCTATGAAATTAGATAGGCATCAATCCATGTTCAGCCCAGACTTTATGTATGATAAATGCATTAGGAACTCCTAACGAAATATATGGACCTGCCGTATTACTATTAACGTGTTTAGCCTAACAACATATTAAGCACAACGAAATGTATTTAGCAACTTATTAATGTAAAACTATACCCGGTTATGAGACTAAATATATTTTTAAATGTTGAACTATAAAGCTACAGCAACTGAATTTAGTCCAAAGGTTTTACCAACACTACCAATTAGCTTAGCGATTTTTTCAGTTTTGGTCCAGATTTTGAATTAGCTGCACCCTTGATATATGAGATATATTTCTAAATTTAACACAACTTGATGGTGGGTATATAAGATTCGGCAAAGCCGAATATAACACTCTTACCTGCTTTCTTCTGCAAACTAAAACCTGGGTTCTGTGCCTTAATTTAAACGGCATCAAGATTTAAGTTGTAAAACTATATTCGATGTATGAGCTACTGAATTTGATGAAAAATTTAATCCTTTTTCGTTTTAGAGCATTAAGAACATTTCAATACCATTTTTTAACATAAAATATAACTTTTTCTTGAAAACAATTATCGATCCTTAATATCTAGACTCTTCTCTTGTGGTCAACAAATGGCTTTTTTTGCAGCAGAAATCCCATAGTGCGGCGTGTTAATGATGTATCCTTACCGACGATGAAGATATTGTGGTAATTAATAATTTTAACAGAAAATAATAATTTTAACAAAAATTTATGTTGGCTTGACCGGGGCTTGTACCTAGGCTCATAACATATCACACTTATGGTAATTAGTCGATTCGATGTATAATCAACTAAACCACAGCAATGTCAAGACATTATTCAATTTCCAATCCAGTCTCGTAAGTTTTACTTGCATTGTTTGGACGTTAGAGCTCGATACCTTTTTTGTTTCTACATTCTTTATACTGTTGCCTCTTTTCTTTAATATTTTTAAATACATATCTATGTATAAATAAATATACATATATAAAACGCAAAGAATTTTTAGCACTGTCGCTGTCAAGTCATTTATTTATTTTAATGTTTACTTAAAACCTAAAGTCCAAAAAGTAGAAATAATAGAGGACAATAACAAAAAAAAACAAAAAAAACGAGAAACTCATTCAAAATTTTATTTCAAATAAAGTGGACTCGTAACAGTAGTATCTCCACTATGATTTACCGCTTTGGGTGCAAGTATTAGTGTGTATGCATTCAGCGGGTTTCGTATCTGGGCCTTAATATTGGTGGCTCATACTATACAATACAATAATTTCAAATCTGTGCTGAAATTCGATACAGATGTCTTTTGATACTACTACAATTGCCATTGTATTTGGTCAAACTGGACTAATTATTTCGAAATACCTTTTGAAGAAATTGAGTCCCAGAATTAAGGTTTTGGGCTCCCAAGGCCAATAATTTAAATTTATTATAAAAATCAGTAAAAACAAGTAAGAAAGTGGCTTATCGGTCAAGCCCGACCATACGATACCCTTCACCACTAAGGTCAAAGGTGTTCTTTTTCCTGTATAAAGACAAATAAAGGGTGGTTAAATTGTAAGGGCCGATGTTGAATGTGAACCACACCTAAACGCCAAGTTTTTTTACGAATTTTATTTGACATTTCTCTATTTCAGACTTACTCAATTTGAACCATGGAGAGGTACACAATCCAACAATGTGTTAAAGTTATCCAGACCTATTATGAAAATGGGCGTTCAAATCAAAATGCATATCGTGCACTTCGTGATTTTTTTGGTCAATTTGATCGTCCAAATGTACGTACAATCGCAAACATCGTGGAAAAATTCAAACAAACCGCGTCTGTAGAAGATGTGAGAACACCAGTGCATGCTCGTACAGCTCGTACTGCAGAAAATATTGCTGCTGTTCGCGAAAGTGTGGCTGAAGAGCCGTCCACCTCTCACGCTCGTCGTTCATGAATATTATGCATAAAGACTTGCATTTACACCCTTACAAGGTGCAATTGGCTCAAGAACTAAAGCCTCTTGACCATTCCAAACGTCGTGAATAGGCAGAATGGTGGCATGAAATGGCAACAGTGGATGGTCAATTTTCGAAGAAAATTATCTTCAGTGATGAGGCACATTTTCACCTCAGTGGATTTGTCAATAAACAGAATTGCCGCATTTGGGCGAATGAGAATCCAAGAGTGATTGTCGAAAAACCACAAAGAGTGACTGTTTGGTGCGGTTTATGGGCTGGCGGCATCATCGGGCCGTATTTTTTCCAAAATGAGGGCGGTCAGGCAGTTACTGTGAATGGTGTTCGCTATCGTGAGATGATAACGAACTTTTTATGGCCCGAATTGGAAGATATGAATGTGGACTATATGTGGTTTCAGCAGGACGGTGCCACTTGCCACACAGCAAACGAGACAATGGCTCTTTTGCGCAACAAATTCAATGGCCGTGTTATCTCACGTAATGGCGATGTCAATTGGCCGCCAAGATTTGACACCGTAGGACTTTTTTCTTTGGGGTTACTTGAAAGAAAAGGTGTACGTCGATAAGCCAGCAACAATTCAAGAGCTAAAGGATGAGATAATTCGGCACATTAACGGCATAAAATCTCCATTTTGCCTCAGGGTCAT
The DNA here is from genome assembly GCA_933228675.1 of Stomorhina lunata. NCBI lineage: Eukaryota > Metazoa > Arthropoda > Insecta > Diptera > Rhiniidae > Stomorhina > Stomorhina lunata. Next base: position 32,015,997 of record OW121741.1, on the reverse strand, counting down.
CGAAAATTTGGACCATCGGATGGCCGCGACCACAGCGGCGGTCGCGGCGCCCATTTGGCCGATATTTTGTTCCATACATAATTGAGTAATACCAATATATCATAATAAAATAAAATTACAATAATTTCCTAAATAGTTTGTGTTTAATTCAAAATCAACATCGGCCCTTGAAATTTAACCATCCGGTATTTGCTAAATTTTGACATACAAACATTTTCTAAAAACTTATATATTTAAGCTATATCCGTCATTTGGGCTTATATGAGAGCTAGGGTCAAATGTGGACCAATTATCTCGAAATTTGGCAAATTGATTACAGCTGTTACAAGAATTATGTATGCAAAAGCTTAAAATTCCCTTTATCTTCAGATTCACGAGCGTTTTAGTGATTTTGCCTCATTTAGTGCGTTTTCACAGAAAATTTTCTATGGGAGCTATAGTCAAATATGGACCGATTTCAACGAAATTTAGTGCAGTGATTTAGGTTTACATAAGAAGTATCTGTTTTAAATTTCGTGCAAAAATATTGATATTTGTGGCCAATATATCAATTCCGGAAAGTGGGACCTATGGGAGGTACCATAAATAATAGACCGATTTTGACGAATTTCAATAGCCATGATCCCACTATCAAAAAAGTGATCTGTGCCAAATTTCATCAAATTATCTTTAGAATTGCGACCTGTATTTTGATTACATGGTTTACATGGGGTTTCAGCCAGGCGGACGGACGGACTTACATCGCTAAATCTTCTCAGAAAGTATTTATATAAATCGATACCTACAACGGTCCTTTTTTGACATATAACTAAGATCCCTTTTTGGAAATTGTTTGAGGAAAATAAAACGAAATTTCTCGAATCTTTAAAAAAAGATATGATGATTCATTGTTACTTCAACTAAAGGCCGCAGATCAGGCCTAATCATTAAACCTGTTTCCCTCCGATCATTGCAGTTTCATTTGTTGTAGTTTGAGTATTTATATATCTACTATATACAAAAAACAACAAACATTCATATATCTTCTGTAAGTTTCGGTTTATGGCGCTTTTTGGTTAATATTTTATACAAAATATCAAGGATTTTTTATATAAAATATTTCACTATATTTTTATGATTTGCTTTCATTTTGTTTGTTTCCATTATTTTTGGAGAATTCCTTTTATAATTTATTAACAAAATATATGTGCATGAGCATTAAGTATGATTTAGTTCATTTGCTGCTATAGTTTTTTTTTGAAAGCGATCAGGGTGGTCATCTGGAGTCCTATGAGAAGGTGAGGGGGTTTTAATATACACACATATATGATGATTATAAAATACCTAAGACATTCATCACTTCATATAGTTTTCCTTATTAAGTTTCCTAAGCCTAAGTCGTCAAAAAGTTCAATTTTTTTGAAGTCTACTTAGATCTAAGCTAGATATCAACATTAGCCAATTGTGGCCACAAACACATAAAAAATGGCTCAAAATAAGTACTACTTGTGGACTTCTAAGAAAAACTAAAGATGATTTTTGTAACAGCAGTTGTAAAGATCTGTAATTCCGTTCCAAATTTGCTAGCCGATTTTTACCCACCTCCTATTAACAGGTTTGGCTTAAATTTAGGCCACAAGCCAATCGGATGACAATATAATATTTTGTTATTCTTAGGTTGGCTGCTATTTTCATGGAGGTATTTTCCGTATTTTCATTATAATGACCCAATTGGCACAAAAATTGGAAATTTTAATTTTTGAAGTAGAATATCTTTAAAACCATAAGAGATAGGATATGCATGTGGGGACATTTTTTGTAGATCTTGACCTACGTACTAGTCATATAGTTTGATTCTTCAAATCGGTTGGAAAATGACAATTATATATCGTCTTAAATGGTTTATGAGTCTGAGGTGCCCTACTTTAGGGGCCAATTGTGCCGCCCCAATAAAATCTCGCCTTTCCAGGTTCAAAATTTAAGCTTCCTAACACTTCTAATATATGCAGACTTAGTTATAAAATTCGAAAAATCAATTTACTTCATACAAAAAATTAAAAAATTAATGTGCATATTAAGTAAATTGATTTTTCGAATTTTATAACTAAGTCTAAAAGTTTATATCTAAACATTTGAGCCAAATCGGACAACGTTCTATGGGCGCGCATCGAGTCCAAAGTTTAAGAGCCCATTTATATGGGAAAAAATGGGTTATTTTTTTATTTTTGCGAAATTTAGGCCAAAAGTGAATAATTTTTACAAGAAAAAGTAAGAGAATATTAAAGAACTAACACAGCTTTATTTCATATCCATGAGATAGTTTAAAAGTTATTGCAGTTTTCAAAATCCATGAGATAGTTTAAAAGTTATTGCAGTTTTCCCCCGAAAATTCATGCCCTTTAAAACGCGCCTAAGGATATGCACCAAAAATTGTATGTTGTAAATAAAGAAATTCCAAACTTAGACATGATTTATCATTTAATGGCTTGTTACTAGTAAATAGTTTTGCTTAAATATAATCAAATTTACTTAGTTTATTTCATGTTGGAAAATGATACATTTTTCTCAGGTCAGTTTCAGAAAACATTTTTTAATTTTTTGAAAATTTTGTTCAACAAATATTACAAATTAATGATGGGTTTATATAACTCAAGCGTCTGACGATTGAGTGAAATTTACATGTGTTTTGTTATTGTAACAAAAACAAAATACATGTAAATTCCACTCAATCGTCAGACGCTTGAGTTATATAAACCCCACTTAAGAATTTACTCTCTAGTGGGTTATAACAGACAAATGAGAGAATAAAACCCAAGAAAAAACTAGGTCGATATCTTTAACCGTTTCGCCGTACCTACGATTTCACATTGAAGAATTTCGCGAAAATGTAAATTTTTAGGGCCAAATTCGAGTAAATGCTCGGTATATTTTACTTGTATTCAATTTTAACAAAAAAGATAATTAATATTATTGCTTCGTTTATGGAAAACCTATGCTAAAGCGTTTTTTATTATTGGACGAGATTAACCCTTTCTTCACCGCTGTCAAATGTCAAAATTTGAATTTTCTGAAAATTTTCATAGCGACATAACTTTGGAATTTCTTTATTTACAACATACAATTTTTGGTGCATATCCTTAGGCGCGTTTTCAGGGATATGAATTTTTGGGGGAGAATTGCAATAACTTTTAAACTTCTTCATGGATTTTCATCTTTCACGATTTGAAATAAAGCTGCGTTAGTTCTCTTAAATATTCTTTTATATTTTCTTGTAAAAATTATTCATTTTTGGTCTAAATTTCGCAAAAACAAAAAAATAACCTATTTTTCCACATACAAATGGGCTCTTAAACTTTGGACTCGATGCGCTCCCATAGAACGTTGTCCGATTTGGCTCAAATTTTCAGATCTAAACTTATAGGCCTAGTGTCACAATATTCCGTAGAAAAACATTTGAAATCAAAGAAAACAAGTAAGAAAGTACTATAGTCGGTCAAGACCGACCATACGATACCCTTCACCACTAAGGTCAAAGGTGTTCTTTTTCCTGTATAAAGACAAATATTTGCTAAACATATTCTCAAACAAACAAACATATTCTCAAAACTTATACATTTAGGCTATTTAAGCCATGTGGACTTATTTGAGAGCGAGGGTCAAATGTGGACCGATTATTATGAAATTTGGCAAATTGATTACAGTTGCTACAAAAATTTTGTAAAAAAAAACTAAAAATTCTCATTATCTTTAGATTTACGAGCGTTTTAGTGATTTTGGTCTCATTTAGTGCGATTTTAAATAAAAGTTTGTATGGGAGCTATGGTCAAATGTAGACCGATTTTAATGAAATTTGGTACAGTGACTTCAGTTTACAAAAGCAGTATTTGATTTAAATTTCCTGAAAAATATTGATATTTGAGGCCAATATATCAATTCCGGGAAGTGGGACCTATGGGATGTACCATAAATAATGGACTGATTTTGACGAATTTCAATAGCCATGGTCCCATTATCAGGAAAATGATCTGTGCCAAATTTCATCAAATTATCTGTAGAATTGCGACCTATAGTTTGATTACAAGGTTTACATGGGGGTCCAGCCAGCCAGATGGACATCGCTAAATCGACTCAGAAAGTGATTCTAAGCCTATTAGTATACTAAAGAGTGCTCTAAATAAAATTTGTAGTTGGATTTTCTTAAATAAAAATCAAACATTTTAATATAAAAACTTTACAAAATACGCAAATATAATGACATATTATACAAAATCATTTAGCATTAAAATATTAACTTAGTACTCGGGTTTTGCAAAATTATCGACTTTTTTCGGAAACCCTCCCATTAAAGATTTTACAGTTGCTTCTGATACCTTTTTGGAGCATGTGTTCCACCTGCGCTTAAAATCGGACATGTTCTTGGAAATCTTTCTTGTGTTCTTCAATTCCTTTTTTACCAGAGCCCAATACCTTTCCACAGGCCGAAGTTCTGGACAGTTAAGTGGATTTGCCTCTCGTGGTACAAAAATGACATTATTCTTTGAGTACCACTCAAGTGCCTTTTTTCCATAATGGCATGATGCCAAATCGGGCCAAAAAAATGTAGTCACTCTGTGCTCTCTTAAAAAGTGTAACAACCGTTTTTGTAGGCACTCCTTTATATAAATTTCTGTGTTTATTGTGCCAGATGCCACAAATACTTTACTTCGTTTGCCACAACTGCAAATAGCTTGCCACACGAGAAACTTCTTAGGGAATTTTTTTTGTTTTTTTTGTGCGAAACTCTTGCCGAACATTGCCCCGTTTATCAGCAACATAAAAATCTTGACCAGGAATTTGAGAAAAGTCTGCCAGTAAGTATGTTTCATCATCCATCACACAACAGGTGTATTTTTTCTATAAAATCAGACTTCAATTTTTTCGCTCGTTTTTTTGCTTCTAAGTTCTTTATAGCATTGCGATCTGGAACCTTTTGGACTTTGTATGTGTTCAGTCCAGCATAAGCTTTGACTCTATGTGCAAAATTCGTAGAACATTTCACCTTACGAGTTGCTTTTCTTAAAGAAGTGTTAGGCGCTCTTCGAAAGAGTCGCTCGACTTCTTTTGCCTTACCAATATCTGTAGGACCTTTTTTCCTCCCTGATCCAGGTTTTCTTTCAATGCTCAGGTTTTCCTTATACCGTCTGATGGCATTAGAAACCGTTCGAGGGTCAACTTTTTTAGCTATTTTTTTTAAAGTTCATGACGGATTTTTTTGAAAAGTTTTAATTATATTTTCACGAACTTTTTTTCGCAGTCCATTTTGATTGAAATAACTATTGAAAATTAATAATTTCTAAAATAATAGTATCTGACATATCTATAGAAACCAACTTGATCAAAAAATAAATTATTTCTTGCACTATGGATAAATTTTGTCTAAAATAGTAAATGCATATTTTTTTAGAACACTCTTTAAAAGGTGGGTCTAAGACAAATATTTCCATGCGTTACACACATCAGCACAAACTTATAATGGGTGTTTTTTTAGAGGTATAAAACTTCGAATTGAAATAAAACACAAGAAAATCGTTTTAATGTCCATCAATTTGGCTTTATTGGAAGGATAATTTTATGCCAATAATGTTTAAATATGATTTCGGGTATGTGGCCGCCGCGGCTGGTTCGAATAAAGCCAATTCTACAGGTCCAATTTTCAACTACTTTTTCGAGCATATGGGGCCGTATGTTGGCAATAACGCCACGAATGTTGGCTTCCAAGTCCCCTAACGTTTCTGGTTTGTTGGCGTAGACGAGCGACTTCACATATCCTCAAAGAAAATAATCCAGTGGTGTCAAATCGCACGATCTTGGTGGCCAATTGACAGGTCCATTCCGCGAAATTATGCGCTCATCGAATGTTTCCTTCAATAAATGAATTGTGACGTGCGCTGTGTGGCATGTAGCGCCGTCTTGTTGGAACCACAACTCATCCACATTCATGCCATCTAAATGGGGAACAAAATAGTCGGTTATCACGGCTCTATACCTGTCTCCATTTATGGTAACTGACTCTCCAGCATTATTTCGGAAGAAGTATGGCCCAATGACTCCACCAGCCCATAGAGCACACCAAACAGTCAGTTTTTGTGGATGTAATGGCGTCTCAAGGGTCTCATGTGGATTCCCTTCACTTCAAATGCGTCAATTTTGCTTGTTGACGTAGCCATTCAACCAAAAATGAGCCTCATCACTGAACAAAATTTTGCGATGAAAATCAGCATCGAGATCAATCTCATTTTCGGCCCACACACCAAAATCACGACGCATTGCATGGTCTCGCGGCTTTATTTCTTGCACAAGCTGGATCTTGTAAGGTCGCAAGCCAAGATCTTTGCGCAAAATCTTCCATAAAGTTGATGGACAAAGCTCCAATTGCTGTGCACGGTGGCGAATCGATTCATTCGGGTCCTCTTCAACACTTTGCTCTACAGCGGCAATTGTTTCTTCGGTGCGCACTGTTCGACGTCGCTGCGGATGCGTATTATCACATAGAGTAAACGTAGTGCGAAAACGATCCATAGTTAACCGAATTAATTGCTCTGATGGACGATTATGTCGACCATAAAATGGACGGAGCTTGCGGTAAACTTCGCGAACTGAACCATTATTTTCGAAATAAATTTGCACGATTTGCAAGCGTTGTTCTTTTGTCAACCTGTTCATGATGAAATGGCAAACCAAACTAAATATTAATCACTTGACAGCTGACAAAATGGCCGCCAGTTAGAAAAGTGATGCCAACTTAAAGTTATATACCTCAATAAAAAACACCCGATAATACCCTTTCCACCTATGGTGGTGAAGGGTATAAAAATCGGCTACCTTAGTTTTGATATGTTTCCTTTCTGATGACATACAAATTTTAAGAATCTAGGTCAATAAAAAATACAGGTTTTGACCAATGAAAATTGATTCTGAGCCACCGTGCAACGTCAATGTGAAAATATATATAATTGGCTGTAGAACAAAAAGTTTAATATAATGTGTATAAATAACAAAAAAAAATTAAACAATATAAATCTTTATCTCTTCTTTTCACCTCTTTTCATATCTCTACTTTCCCTACTCCAAAGAAGGTAACTCACTATAAACAATTTTTTAGGCAATACTGGCCTGACATTTTATCATTTACATCCTAACCTCAAATTTGCCCACCACTGTATACAGAAGTTGTTTTAAACCCATACACATGTCTTTGAAAAGAAATCATAATTTTTCAAGTTATAACGTTTGTGCCATGGATTATCTCTTCAGTTTATAGCAACTAAAGCATTATTAAAGAGAATATGAAAACCTTAAAAATTCTACATACATTCCCTTAGATTAACTTTAGTTTAAACAATTTTACAAACCTGCCAGTTTGAGCAACATGTCTAATTACAAATTCACCACAACTTTGAAGTCATGTTTGTATGCAACAATTTCCACACCTTAAGTAAAGACCCAACCAACAACGACCAACAACGACTCTACAACTAAATGGCAAGTGGCAAAAGCTATTTTAAATAACAAAATAAGGATTCTCAAGCTAACACATATTCAACTAAATAAAAGAATGGTTATCCTAGAAAAAAATATTAGCAACATTGTGATGGCAACAACATTTAGCTGTAGCATTTAAATCAACAGTAACAAAAACAAGAATAGCCAAAATCTAGCATCAAACAGACTAAAAGATATAAAAGATGAACAAACAGCAGCAGCAACAACAACAACATCAACAACAACAGCAGCAATAAGGATAAATTAAGGAAAAACCTCAGAATTTTTGAAAAGTATCAACAGCAAAAAAATATGAACATGAAAAGATGAATAAAAGAGGAATAACACTAGAGATGCAAACAGAAACAGCAGCAAAAATTAAAAAAAAAAAATAACAAAAAGCTCAGCTTGCAACATTTTATGCTGATCCCTGTCAGGATACAAAATACACATAATCTTCAAAAATAACAAACAAAATAAATTTCCATCCACATTGTTGTTACACATACACTAAAGCAACAACACAAACTACAACAATATTGCGGTAACTACTACAACAACAACACTAAAAGGACCATCACTTACCCAAAAAAAAAAATCTAAAGGACACAGAATATAAGAGTAGAAAACCATCAAGGCAAAAGGTATGTAATGGCTAGAAGTTTAACATCAAGTTTTGCCAACAAACATCAACCAATAATGCAGGCGCGATTATGTCCAAACAGGACAGTAGTTGAACTAAGGACGAAATGTCCTTACATACCATACACCCTTCATGACTGCCAACCATTCTTGCAACATCACCTAAACCTCCAATTCTTTTGTTAGTTTAAAGTACAAGTTGTTGCTGCACAATACTCGTACATACATACATACTCACATACATATAAAATTATTTTTGTTACAAAAAATAACAAAATTTATATGCATTCGTTTTTCTTTTTTATATATATATTTTTAAAGGACATTTGCGCAAAAGGACAACATGCCATCATACCTAAAAGACAACAAATGCAACAATAACAACAACAAAAAATCATATAAATTTCAAAATAAACAACAGCAGCAAAACACAAAAAAATATGTGAAGGATATAAAAAAGCATTTTATATTTAGTTAAAGGTAGAGAAAATATTTAAAAATGTCCTGGTCAAAGGAGTTTTATAAAAGTAAATCTTGCTTTTTGTTTTCATTGTTTATCCTTTTAAATGTTGGGTGATTTGTGTCAAAGTTTATCAAATGGGAGTTATGATAATCACAGTCATTAAGGGACAAATATAAATATTCTAGTTCTGTTCTAGTTTTGCTCAAATTCTGTTTTAGTTCCTTATGAGCAGTCGTAGACACTCCATACCACCAGAAGCCGCAGACTTGTTGTAATTTTTGTAAATATCACGATCATTAATGAAACTCGTGCAAATGAGTATCAAATGCATTCAGTTGGAATTTGGATACTAACAGAGTTGGATTTTGCCGCTTGGTTAAAGAAAATACAAAAACAAAATATACAAGAAACAAAACAAAATCCAATTTATAGCAACAAAATATACAGTTCGAGAGAACAAAGAAATATAATCTCGAACATTGTTGCCACTACACTTTAAGTGTTACCGAATTAGGAATATTTTTCGAAGCAGAAATAAAAACTAATATTAAGCAATTTTAGATTTTTCTGTATAAATATCTTTTAGATAAAAATATTTTTCTATAGAAATATTTTCGATAACAATTTTTTTTTGGAAAATTCTCGGTTATTTCTTATAAAAACATTTTCAATAAAAATATTTTACCGTGAAAATATTCTATAAAAATATGTTTCTATAGAAAACTTTTCTAAAAAAATTCTATTGAAAACTTTTAGATATTTTTCTATTGAAAATTTTTCGATAAAAATATTTTTCTATAGAAAAATTTTCGATAAAATTATTTTTCTATAGAAAAATTGTCGATGAAATTATTTTTCTATAGAAAAATTTTCAATAAAAATATTTTTCTATAGAAAAATTTTCGATAAAAATATTTTTCTATAGAAAAATTTTCTATAAAAATATTTTTCTATAGAAAAATTTTCGATAAAAATATTTTTTTATTGAAAAATTGTCGATAAGAATATTTTTTATAAAAAATTTTTCGATAAAAATATTTTTCTATATAAAATTTTTCGATAAAAATATTTTTATAAAGGAAAATTTTCAATAAAAATATTTTTCTATGAAAAAATTTTCGATAAAAAATATTTTTCTATAGAAAAAATTTCGATTAAAATACTTTTCTATAGAAAAATTTCGACAAAAATATTTTTCTATAAAAACATTTTCGATAAAAATATTTTTCTGTAGAAAAATTTTCGATAAAAATATTTTTCTATAGAAAAATTTTCGTGAAAAATATTTGTCTATAGAAAAATTTTCGATAACAATAATTGTCTATAGAAAAATTTTCGATAAAAATATTTTTCTATAGAAAAATTTTCTATAAAAATATTTTTCTATAGAAAAGTTTTCTATAAAAATATTTTTCTATAGAAAAATTTTCGATAAAAATATTTTTTTATTGAAAAATTGTCGATAAGAATATTTTTTTATTGAAAAATTGTCGATAAGAATATTTTATATAGAAAATTTTTCGATAAAAATATTTTTTTCTATATAAAATTTTTCGATAAAAATATTTTTATAAAGGAAAATTTTCAATAAAAATATTTTGGTATGAAAAAATTTTCGATAAAAAATATTTTTCTATAGAAAAATTTTCGATAAAAATATTTTTCCATAGAAAAATTTTCGATAAAAATATTTTTCTATAGAAAAGTTTTCTATAAAAATATTTTTCTATAGAAAAATTTTCGATAAAAATATTTTTTTATTGAAAAATTGTCGATAAGAATATTTTTTTATTGAAAAATTGTCGATAAGAATATTTTATATAAAAAATTTTTCGATAAAAATATTTTTCTATATAAAATTTTTCGATAAAAATATTTTTATAAAGGAAAATTTTCAATAAAAATATTTTGGTATGAAAAAATTTTCGATAAAAAATATTTTTCTATAGAAAAATTTTCGATAAAAATATTTTTCTATAGAAAAATTTTCGATAAAAATATTTTACTATAGAAAAATTTTCGATTAAAATATTTTTCTATAGAAAAATTTTCGATAAAAATATTTTTCTATAGAAAAATTTTCGATAAAAATATTTGTCTATAGAAAAATTTTCGATTAAAATATTTTTCTATAGAAAAATTCCGATAAAAATATTTTTCTATAGAAAAATTTTCTATAAAAATATTTTTCTAAAGAAAAATTTTTGATAAAAATATTTTTCTATAGAAAAATTTTCGATAAAAATATTTTCCTATAGAAAAATTTTCGATAAAAATATTTTTCTATAGAAAAATTTTCGATAAAAATATTTTACTATAGAAAAATTTTCGATAAAAATATTTTTCTATAGAAAAATTTTCGATAAAAATATTTTTCTATAGAAAAATTTTCGATAAAAATATTTTTCTATAGAAAAATTTTCGATAAAAATATTTTTCTATAGAAAAATTTTCGATAAAAATATTTTTCTATAGAAAAATTTTCGATAAAAATATTTTTCTATAGAAAAATTTTCGATAAAAATATTTTTCTATAGAAAAATTTTCGTTAAAAATTATTTTCTTTACAAAGATTTTCGATAGAAGAATTTTTGATTAAGATTTTTTATAGAAAAATTTTTCATAAATAGATTTTCTATTGAAGTATTTTTCATAAAAATATTATTGATAGAAAAATTTTTATTTAAATATTTAAAAACAAGTAAGAAAGTGCTTAAGTCGGTCAAGCCCGACCATACGATACCCTTCACCACTAAGGTCAAAGGTGTTTTTTTTTCGTGTATAAGAACGAATATTTCCTAGGGTCAATTGAAATTTAGCAAATTGATTACAGTTTTTACAAACATTATGTGTGCAAAAAATATACTTAAAATTTTCAATATCTTCAGATTTATGAGCGTTTTAGTGATGTTGGTTTCATTTAGCGCGTTTTGATATAAGATTTTGTATGGGAGGTATGGTCGAATGTGAACCGATTTCAACAAAATTTGGCACATATAGCGATTTTGGTTAACATAAGCAGTATTTGTTTCAAATTTTATGAAAAAATGTTGATATTATGGGAGGTACCATAAATAATGGACCGATTTTGACGATTTTCAATAGCCATGGTCCCACATCAAATTATCTTTAGAAATGCGACCTGTACTTTGATTATATGGTTTACATGGGGGTCCAGATAGCCAGACGGAGCGACGGACTGACATCGCTAAATCGACTCAGAAAATTATTCAAAGTCTATTGGTACACTAAAATGTGGGTCAGAGACAAATATTTCTATGCGTTACATACATCAGCACAAAAGGGTATCAAAAAATGGAGTCGAAAACTTTTTCTGTTTAAAACATCAGAACTGCACATTGAAAAAATACCTATTAGTTACAATATAAAAAAACGGTAACTTTGACGGCCATTGAGTAGATTTCGCTGTAGATTTAAAATTATGTAGAATTGAGATAATATATAAATAATTTGTTGTTAAATATAATTTGTCGAAAATGGCTCATGGAACCTTTAGAATTTGTTAAAAACCGATCTTTGTATAACCTCATTGGGTCGGATATTCATTAGTCAGACTTGACTGACTACAATGCTTTTTTACATGCTCTAGTTATGTTTTGTTCCAGCTTTCTACTGATTTTCTTAAAATAAGGTGACTTAACATCCTTCATAATTTCCATTATAGGTATGCAACTCCATAGATCTAAACATCAAGTTGCCTTATGTAATAATAAGTTAGAATTTCTGGTCATTCGTTAAAAGAGTCAAGAATAATGCTAGTTCTACAATTTCTTCTCTTTTAAAGGATGGTCAAACATTCACAGACCCGGTTGATAAAGCTAACCTTTTAGCTGAAATATTTGCAAGCAATTCTCGCTTGCCGGAAAGCACCCAACCTCTGCCCGAGCTCGAAAGAGTATCTGTAACTATGCCAAAGATATTCTTTCGCGCTCGTGCTGTAAAACGGGTTTTAGCGGATCTCAATATAAATAAGTCTCCAGGGCCAGATGGCATTCCAGCACTGGTCTTGAAGCAGTGCTCTTCGACGCTTTCGCGTCCATTAGCTAACCTTTTCAGCACCTTGTATCATGCGGGTACATTTCCTCGGTGCTGGAAGGTTGCTAATGTTACGCCAATCCCTAAAAAGGGTGAGGCTAACAACCCTGAAAATAACCACCCAATTGCAATTTGTTCTGCATTCTCCAAAGTTTTGGAGAGTATGGTAAATCACCATCTTGTTAAATATCTAGAGATTAACAACCTACTAAGCGACCGCCAGTATGGGTTCCGTAGGGGCCGCTCTACGGGAGATCTGCTAGCCTTCCTATCGGAAAAATGGTGTCAATCAATACACCGTTTTGGCGGAAGTAAAGTTGTGGCTCTAGATATTTCCAAGGCGTTTGATAGAGTGTGGCACGGAGCACTTCTATCAAAACTTATTGCCTTTGGTGTCGGTAATAACTTCTCTCGGTTTATATCGAGCTTCCTCAGAGATCGCACTATACGAGTTGTTATAGATGGGTTCTCCTCAAACGAGTTCAAGATTAACTCAGGGGTACCGCAAGGCTCTGTTCTTTCTCCTACTCTATTTCTCATCTTTATAAATGACCTTCTTCGTCAAACTTCCAATCCTATCTACTCTTTTGCAGATGATAGTAACATTTGCCATTCATATTCATTCAATCGTAGGCCAAGCCTCCGTGAGGTTGACACTATGAGACAAAACATGAATGAATCATTAAACCGCGATTTAGAAACAATTTCAGAATGGGGTCGTGCGAATAGAGTTAATTTTAATGCGCGGAAAACTCAATGTTGTATGCTTACTCATAAACGCACTGCAAATCATGTTACTTCATCTGTATTAATGGGTGGTGTACATATTGAGGAATCAGATGCTCTTGATGTTCTAGGCATGAGAATACAATGTGATGTCCGTTGAACAAAGCATATCTTTCAAGTGTCGAAAGAAGCATTCAAGTGCCTCGGTTTTCTGAAACGGTGTAAGAGATACTTCATTTCTTCTGATCTCCTTACTATTTACACCACCTACATCCGACCGAAAATGGAATACAACTCTCATGTATGGGCCGGTGCTTCAAAGTCTATTTTGGAGCTTCTCGACAGAGTGCAAGAGAGGGCTAAAGTGCTCATCGGTGACAGTAGGGTATCCAACTCTATTGATTCACTGGAGCACCGTCGCAATGTGGGTTGTGTCTCACTGTTCTATCGTTACTACTTTGGAATGTGCTCTAACGAAATCAGGGAACTTGTTCCCGAAACTCGAACTTTTTTACGCAACACACGTCATTCTGCAAGAGCACATTCCTTTGTGGTCGATTGGCCGGTAGACCGAACAACACACTACAGAGAAAATTCGTTCTTTAGTCGTACAGTTCGTATGTGGAATTCGCTTCCCGCAGAAATTTTTCCAGCCAGTTGCAATATAGCTAAATTCAAATCAAATGTCCACAAACACTACTCCATCTATCCTCCTTCCCATAACCTATTTTCCTAGTTCCAACACAATGCATCGCATAAGTAGGGGTCATCCCCTGAGTGCTGGTCCTAAATTAAAAAAAAAAAAAAAAAAAAAAAGTTGTGAGTATTGTCCCACTATAGCCTTTCCTATACTTAACTTGTAGATATAATTGAGACCATAATAGTTAATATAGTAGACGATGTGTAGCTATATATTAATATATTAACGTATATACAAAATGTTAATAATTATAGATGTACAGAACGATACGTAAAACCCTGTAGTAAAACTGGGGTCATGTGTCTCCATGTCAACACTTTGTGTTACATCAATTCAAATGTCCCCAATTTTAGTTCAGTACTGAAATAGTGAATATATAGAGACAACTATTCTAGTATATATCTGGTGACATTGTCAACGAATGTGTCAACATATATGTATATCAATAGGCCCCGATTTGATCCCAATGTCTCCATTTGGACCAAAAGAACTACAAAGTCAATACTAAGTAAATAGTTATAATGTCTACTGGTAGATTTCGTAGGAACTCTAAATGTTAAATGTCAATAGTAGATAACATTGGATGGGGCAAAATAGGCAAGTAGTACTGGAGACATTGTCAATAGCAAAACAGTATTGTTTCTCTGACGGCATTTACTGCAGGGAAATTTCTAAAAAAAATTGCTTACTGCATTGATATACGTACATAAATATAAGCCCCGACAACTACAAATTTAAAAATTGTTCCAAGATTATTACAGGAACAGTTATTACAGATACATATTTTTTCAGGTAGATTCAAATATTGTTCTGAAAGGCCTAGTCAAGAGACTGCCTTAGAGAAGCTGATTGTCCATCAGAAGTTGCAATAGGCTCTTAGTTCACTGATTTGGCAGAAATACCTTCTTCTGGGAACTTTTGGGTAGATTTTTTAATTTAAGTATAAATTTAGCCTTTAAATATATACATATGTATGTTTGTTTGATATAATGACATAAATTAGCTTTTTAAACAGGGTGATTATCAAGTGACTTAATTCAGGACAGCAAAAGTATTAACTAAACTCTTTCAGAGCGATTTATTTATATTAAGCATTTATTCTCTTTCTTCGAGTCATTTAAAATAGTGCGTTCGAATCCAGAATAATCTTCAGAGTTATAAGCTTTTTGAACATCTATAAGCTATTGCTTTTCTTGTCGTCTTAATTTATTAATCACCCTGCATTTTGATATAATTCACAAAACTCCAACAAAATACAAAAGAATTATTTTCAATGTTATATCATGGGGTTACGGGTGAAAAAATTATGAATGTGATGGAAATTGTATGAAATACAACCCAAATTCACAAACATGTGTAAAAAATACGAAAAAATGCTTTCAGCCATAGCGAAAGAGTGGGAGTAATTAATCGTATGATTTACAACTTCTTGCGTAAGCGTTAAATTTAACGTTTACCAGTCAGCTCAAAGTTTAGCAATAAAATAATAATTTAATATGATTTTTTAATAAAAATTATATGAAAATACCAAACTCACTTGATTCGAAAGGAAATCATAGTCTAGTCATAGTCTAGTCATAGTCATAGTCTAGTCATAGTCTAGTCATAGTCTAGTCATAGTCTAGTCATAGTCTAGTCATAGTCTAGTCATAGTCTAGTCATAGTCTAGTCATAGTCTAGTCATAGTCTAGTCATAGTCTAGTCATAGTCTAGTCATAGTCTAGTCATAGTCTAGTCATAGTCTAGTCATAGTCTAGTCATAGTCTAGTCATAGTCTAGTCATAGTCTAGTCATAGTCTAGTCATAGTCTAGTCATAGTCTAGTCATAGTCTAGTCATAGTCTAGTCATAGTCTAGTCATAGTCTAGTCATAGTCTAGTCATAGTCTAGTCATAGTCTAGTCATAGTCTAGTCATAGTCTAGTCATAGTCTAGTCATAGTCTAGTCATAGTCTAGTCATAGTCTAGTCATAGTCTAGTCATAGTCTAGTCATAGTCTAGTCATAGTCTAGTCATAGTCTAGTCATAGTCTAGTCATAGTCTAGTCATAGTCTAGTCATAGTCTAGTCATAGTCTAGTCATAGTCTAGTCATAGTCTAGTCATAGTCTAGTCATAGTCTAGTCATAGTCTAGTCATAGTCTAGTCATAGTCTAGTCATAGTCTAGTCATAGTCTAGTCATAGTCTAGTCATAGTCTAGTCATAGTCTAGTCATAGTCTAGTCATAGTCTAGTCATAGTCTAGTCATAGTCTAGTCATAGTCTAGTCATAGTCTAGTCATAGTCTAGTCATAGTCTAGTCATAGTCTAGTCATAGTCTAGTCATAGTCTAGTCATAGTCTAGTCATAGTCTAGTCATAGTCTAGTCATAGTCTAGTCATAGTCTAGTCATAGTCTAGTCATAGTCTAGTCATAGTCTAGTCATAGTCTAGTCATAGTCTAGTCATAGTCTAGTCATAGTCTAGTCATAGTCTAGTCATAGTCTAGTCATAGTCTAGTCATAGTCTAGTCATAGTCTAGTCATAGTCTAGTCATAGTCTAGTCATAGTCTAGTCATAGTCTAGTCATAGTCTAGTCATAGTCTAGTCATAGTCTAGTCATAGTCTAGTCATAGTCTAGTCATAGTCTAGTCATAGTCTAGTCATAGTCTAGTCATAGTCTAGTCATAGTCTAGTCATAGTCTAGTCATAGTCTAGTCATAGTCTAGTCATAGTCTAGTCATAGTCTAGTCATAGTCTAGTCATAGTCTAGTCATAGTCTAGTCATAGTCTAGTCATAGTCTAGTCATAGTCTAGTCATAGTCTAGTCATAGTCTAGTCATAGTCTAGTCATAGTCTAGTCATAGTCTAGTCATAGTCTAGTCATAGTCTAGTCATAGTCTAGTCATAGTCTAGTCATAGTCTAGTCATAGTCTAGTCATAGTCTAGTCATAGTCTAGTCATAGTCTAGTCATAGTCTAGTCATAGTCTAGTCATAGTCTAGTCATAGTCTAGTCATAGTCTAGTCATAGTCTAGTCATAGTCTAGTCATAGTCTAGTCATAGTCTAGTCATAGTCTAGTCATAGTCTAGTCATAGTCTAGTCATAGTCTAGTCATAGTCTAGTCATAGTCTAGTCATAGTCTAGTCATAGTCTAGTCATAGTCTAGTCATAGTCTAGTCATAGTCTAGTCATAGTCTAGTCATAGTCTAGTCATAGTCTAGTCATAGTCTAGTCATAGTCTAGTCATAGTCTAGTCATAGTCTAGTCATAGTCTTGTCATAGTCTAGTCATAGTCTAGTCATAGTCTAGTCATAGTCTTGTCATAGTCTAGTCATAGTCTTGTCATAGTCTAGTCATAGTCTAGTCATAGTCTAGTCATAGTCTAGTCATAGTCTAGTCATAGTCTAGTCATAGTCTAGTCATAGTCTAGTCATAGTCTAGTCATAGTCTAGTCATAGTCTAGTCATAGTCTAGTCATAGTCTAGTCATAGTCTAGTCATAGTCTAGTCATAGTCTAGTCATAGTCTAGTCATAGTCTAGTCATAGTCTAGTCATAGTCTAGTCATAGTCTAGTCATAGTCTAGTCATAGTCTAGTCATAGTCTAGTCATAGTCTAGTCATAGTCTAGTCATAGTCTAGTCATAGTCTAGTCATAGTCTAGTCATAGTCTAGTCATAGTCTAGTCATAGTCTAGTCATAGTCTAGTCATAGTCTAGTCATAGTCTAGTCATAGTCTAGTCATAGTCTAGTCATAGTCTAGTCATAGTCTAGTCATAGTCTAGTCATAGTCTAGTCATAGTCTAGTCATAGTCTAGTCATAGTCTAGTCATAGTCTAGTCATAGTCTAGTCATAGTCTAGTCATAGTCTAGTCATAGTCTAGTCATAGTCTAGTCATAGTCTAGTCATAGTCTAGTCATAGTCTAGTCATAGTCTAGTCATAGTCTAGTCATAGTCTAGTCATAGTCTAGTCATAGTCTAGTCATAGTCTAGTCATAGTCTAGTCATAGTCTAGTCATAGTCTAGTCATAGTCTAGTCATAGTCTAGTCATAGTCTAGTCATAGTCTAGTCATAGTCTAGTCATAGTCTAGTCATTGTCTAGTCATAGTCTAGTCATAGTCTAGTCATAGTCTAGTCATAGTCTAGTCATAGCCTAGTCATAGTCTTGTCATAGTCTAGTCTAGTCATATGTGGTATGAACGCTTGCACAAGTAAATAAATTTTATACCATTTAAATGACCTGAGCTTTGTTTTGTCTTCAATGCCCTGTTTTGACTTTGTCTTTATTGTTTTGAATGTGCATGTGTGAGATATACTCATGTGTGTATGAGTAAGATATATCTATAAGGCTTTGGAGCAACAGTAACATGAGTTTCGTCATAAATCTGTTTAAGCTTTTAGAAGTATATATCTGGTTCCATAGTAAGTTTGTTAGTGTAATTGTTATATAAGTATTTACTATATGTCCATATAAATATTATATTTACACACACTCATTTATAGTTAACACTTTACATATATACATATAGATTTATGTATGTATGTGTTTGAATGTATATATTTTATTTTATTATTTTATTTCAACTTTACGATCATAAATGTCCAAAAAGGGTTTGATTTATTTAACAAACTTTTGTACTTTATAGCCGAGTGTGATGGTGAAAATGTGGTTGAATTTTACGTTTTACGTATTCTCTTCATAGTATCTGCTTTTTTGTGTAGTTTTTTGCTCGGGGTTTTTGTTGTTTCATGTAATTTTTTTCGTTTTACAGTTCATACGCTCATAAGTCGTAAGTAACACAAAAGCAGATTTTTCGACAGTAGACATAGACAAAGATTTAAGATGACACAAGGACACCACTGTCGAGGATAAATGGGAGTTTACGGTTTTCGTTTGCAGCTACAATACTTGGTTTTCTTCATTCCTTTTTTTTTTGGAAAATTATATTTTGTGCTTTAGTTAAACATATTTAGTTATAAACCATTCAAAAGCTTTAATAGTTAGCTAAAGTAGTAAGTAACAGCCATATAGCATAGCAGCTTCTAGAAGTAGGGCCATCACAAGGAAGAAAATGTTTTGGTGGTTTGTGTTTTTGTAAGGGACTTTCCTAAGAAAAAGTCAATGCTTTGTATTTCGTTTTCGAGGAAAACTTCAGTTTGGTATGTAGACAATAGTTTTAGGTGTTTTTCATTTCCTTTCATTGAAATTTTTTAATTATAATTAAAAGCTGATTTATTTAAGGCATTTTTATAAATACATACAACTCAAGGAAGATGACAAAGTTTGATAGTAAATCATTTGATAATTACTCAGCATGATAGGGCCATAAATCAAAGTCTTAATTGTAATGGATTTTTCTGGAATATTTATGAAGGTTTTAAGTTTTGTGAGAGGTAGTTATCTAAATATATTATTAAAGACGAGATGATATGAAATTATTTGTGAACCCAATCATAAAGAGTGTTAATATCATGAAGTTAAATCAATAAATCGGTTCGAAAGCCTATGGTAAATTTGGTTGAATCATTAATTTGGAACAGTTAAAACAATTTCGAACACTTTTCTTGCTGGCCAAAATAGCATATGTTGGCAAGTATGATTCTACGTTAAATTGCGAAAGTTAAAGAGTGCTCTAAATAAAATTTGTAGTTGGATTTTCTTAAATAAAAATCAAACCTTTTAATATAAAAACTCTGTAAAATACGCAAATATAATGACATATTATACAAAATCATTTGGCATTAAATTGTTTACTTAGTACTCGGATTTTGCAAAATTATCGACTTTTTTCGGAAACCCTCCCATTAAAGATTTTACAGTTGCTTCTGATACCTTTTTGGAGCATGTGTTCCACCTGCGCTTAAAATCGGACATGTTCTTGGAAATCTTTCCTGTGTTCTTCAATTCCTTTTTTACCAGAGCCCAATACCTTTCCACAGGCCGAAGTTCTGGACAGTTAAGTGGATTTGCCTCTCGTGGTACAAAAATTACATTATTCTTTGAGTACCACTCAAGTGCCTTTTTTCCATAATGGCATGATGCCAAATCGGGCCAAAAAAATGTAGTCACTCTGTGCTCTCTTAAAAAGGGTAACAACCGTTTTTGTAGGCACTCCTTTATATAAATTTCTGTGTTTATTGTGCCAGATGCCACAAATACTTTACTTCTTTTGCCACAACTGCAAATAGCTTGCCACACGAGAAACTTCTTAGGGAATTTTGTTTGTTTTTTTGTGCGAAACTCTTGCCGAACATTGCCCCGTTTATCAGCAACATAAAAATCTTGACCAGGAAGTTGAGAAAAGTCTGCCAGTACGTATGTTTCATCATCCATCACACAACAGGTGTATTTTTTTATAAAATCAGACTTCAATTTTTTCGCTCGTTTTTTTGCTTCTAAGTTCTTTATAGCATTGCGATCTGGAACCTTTTGGACTTTGTATGTCTTCAGTCCAGCATAAGCTTTGACTCTATGTGCAAAATTCGTAGAACATTTCACCGTACGAGCTGCTTTTCTTAAAGAAGTGTTAGGCGCTCTTCGAAAGAGTCGCTCGACTTCTTTTGCCTTACCAATATCTGTAGGACCTTTTTTCCTCCCTGATCCAGGTTTTCTTTCAATGCTCAGGTTTTCCTTATACCGTCTGATGGCATTAGAAACCGTTCGAGGGTCAACTTTCAAATTTTTAGCTATTTTTTTAAAAGCCCATGACGGATTTTTTTGAAAAGTTTTAATTATATTTTCACGAACTTTTTTTCGCAGTCCATTTTGATTGAAATAACTATTGAAAATTAATAATTTCTAAAATAATAGTATCTGACATATCTATAGAAACTAACTTGATCAAAAAATAATTTATTTCTTGCACTATGGATAAATTTTGTCTAAAATAGTAAATGCATATTTTTTTTAGAACACTCTTTATGTCGTTATTTATGTTGACGACGGTACCAAGGTAAGCAAATTATTTCATAACCTCGAATCTATGGTTCTCAACGATCATATGTGATCCAATTCTAATTGACTATCTACTTTCAGAAACCATCAGTTTTGTTTTTAATTCATATACAACTAGACCAATTTTCATTGATTCCTTCTCAATACTTGAAAAGAAGACAGTCACTTCGAGCAATGTGCGTCCCAGAATATCAATGTCATCGGCAAACGCGATTATCAGTGTTTTCCGTTGAAAATTGTTCCGGTTTTGTTAACTGCAGCATTTCGCAAGATTTTCTCTAACACAACATTAAAGAATCGCACGAAAAACTATCGTCTTGCCTGAATCCCCGTGTAGTTATAAAGGAAACGCATAAGCACGTACCTTTTTTAATTGATGAGGTTGTAATATTAGTTAATGTCATACTGTATAACCTTATTAGCATCGTAGGTATGTCAAACTCAGACATTACTTTAAACAACTTTGTTCGTTTCAGGCTGTCAAAAGTAGCTTTGTAGTCAACTAAGAGCTGACAATTTGTTTCTCTTCAGTTTTCTCCAGAATTTGATGTAGTGTAAAGATGTTGTCAGTGGTAGATTTACCCGATCTAAAGCCACATTGGTATATATATATATATTTAATTCCCCGACAACATTCCAATTGGAACAAGGGGTACCTCTCTCAGACAATGAGCTGCTTCCGATTCTATTTTTTTTAGACTCATTGAAAGGGACCTACGTTTTAACGCCGACTCCGAACGGCAAATGCATTAGTTAGAGAAGTTTTTCATAGCCTATTACTCAATAACCAGTGGCTAGCTGAGTTATGAGGTGAACCGCCGCTATATTGAAAAAATATTTATTTTTTTCGATTGGGCCTGACCGGGGATCGAACTTGGGACCTCTGTATGCTAGGCGGATGACTAACCTGCTATACCACGGCGGTTCACAAGCCACATTGGTAGGTTACAATTATTTCATTAACTTTGGGCTTTAGCTTTTGGTCAATAAGAAAGGACGCTTATATCTCTATAATTTGTATATATGGTTTTATTTACTTTTTTGTACATTGGACAAAGAACATTACGAGGGCGGTTTGAAAACTTCTTAGCCTACCAATGAAAGAGAATAGTTAGTTTTTCAAAAATATTTTTATTTTTTAATATAGTCTCCTGAAACTTCAATACACTTAGTCCAACGCTTTTCTAGCAATTCTATCCCTTGATTAAAATAGTTTTCCTCAAGGTCTTCAAAATAGTGGTTTACAGCTGTAATTGCATCTTCATTTGAGGTAAAACGCTTGCCAGCAAGGAATTTTTTTAGATTTGGCAACAGGTAAAAGTCACTGGGAGCTAAATCAGGAGAATAAGATGGGTGATCAAGCCACTCGTACTTTAAGTCGTTGATTTTAGCCATCGTTAAAACACTCTTGTGCACTGGTGCGTTATCTTGATGAAAAGTTATTTTTTTGTGTTGTAAGCCAGGACGCTTTTCTCGAATTTGTACATTTAATTGATCTGAATTTATTGTTTTACCCTTTTGCAGATAGTCAATCAATAAAATACCTTTTAAGTCCCAAAAAACCATTGCCATAACCTTACCAGCAGATTGAATTGCTTTTGCCTTCTTTGGGGCACTTCCTCCAGCTTCAGTCCATTGTTTTGTGTCTGGAGTATAGTGGTGGATCCATGTCTCATCAACAGTTATGGAACGACGCTTAAAATCCATTTTATTTCGCTTAAAACGATCTAAACAAGCTTGAGAAATGTTCATTCTTATGCGTTTTGGGTCGACTGTTAGCAAATGCGGCACCCATCTTGCAGAAAGCTTTTTCATCTGTAGTTCTTCATGCAAAATGAAATGGACTCGATCATTTCAGATTCCCATGATATTAGCTATTTCTCGCACTTTTATTCGTCGATCATTTAATACCATATCATGCACTTTGGCT
The DNA here is from genome assembly GCA_933228675.1 of Stomorhina lunata. Classification (NCBI taxonomy): domain Eukaryota; kingdom Metazoa; phylum Arthropoda; class Insecta; order Diptera; family Rhiniidae; genus Stomorhina; species Stomorhina lunata. The sequence continues at coordinate 31,993,049 of OW121741.1, read as the reverse complement.
ACAATTTCTGTTGTTGTTGCTGTTTTTGGACGTCCACTACGTGGTTCATCTTCAATGCTTGTACAACCACGTTTAAATTCAGCAACCCAATTTTTACTATTGCATATGAAGGAGCACTATCACCTAACACATTCACCATATCATTATGAATTTCTTGTCCCGATAAACCTTTTTTATGTAAATATTTAATGACACCACGTATTTCTAATTTTTCCATTGTAAAAAACTAGCGGATGCGTCTTTTGTGAACACCTGTTTCTATATGAAGGAGTTACCAGATCGAAACAAAATTTAACATGTGTTAATAGCAGAGATGGAAGTTTCCAAAACACTTAACTTTTTTCTGTTTGTACCACGCTTTTTGTGCTAGGCTAAGGAGTTTCCAAACCGCCCTCGTAAGTCTCCAATCGCCCGGCATATGTTCTTCTAACCACATTGTTTTTATAAGCTGGGACATACTCCTTATCAACTCATCACATACGGCTTTGATTACGACTCTTAAACATCTCAATTTCCTCAAACGGTCTCCCCATTGTTCTCTTCCTCCTTTTCTCTCGATATCTTTCAAATGTTCGACCCTTAACTACTGATTGTAAAGTTGCCCTGTGTAGGCTGCACTTTTCCCAGCTGATGCATTGCTGCACATCTCGTCACACCAAGAGTTTTTAGGAAGAGGGTTTTAAAACCGTAATACAGATTTGGCAGCAGTGTTCATGTAGTTGGCAATATATTGTCATAGCGTACTATAATATTGCTGCTGCTGCTGCTGCAAAAAAATATATAATGATGGAGTTCTATGGGAAGTGTCTGATAATTAAGGATCAATAATTGTTTTCAAGAAAAAGCTTAATTTTCTAAAACGAAAAGTAATGCAATTTTTCATCAAACTTAGTAGCTCATAAATCAAATATAGTTTCACAGCTTTAATCTTGATTTCGAGTTGATTAAGATACAGAACTTTGGTTTTAGTCTGCAGAAGAAAGTAACTTAATCTCGTATATAGTTTAGGAGATATTAGGAAATCAAAACAGCTCTACAAAATTCAGTGTTTTCGTTTTTCTTTGAACGAAATTAACCGATCGTAAAACAACCCAGCATAACTTTGGTAATGGCAAGTACTCTGATAACTGGTTACCTTGTAACGACTACAACATACCATCCGCATAAATAATAAGTTATTACAGAAGTACTTATTTGTAATTAAGATGGTAATTTAAACTGAATGGCCCCGGTTCAAATCCCACCAAGGGCAACAATTTTTTTTAGTTTTTTTTTTTTTTATTAAAAGTACTCTTTTTTTTTAAATGATTTTTGAATTTTAAGGACTTAAATATTATCTTCTGTAAAAAAAATTTGTAAAACTAACTCACGTTAATGAAAAAATACCATCATGAGTCAATTTTGATTATGTAGGGGATGTTGAATACCAAATACGATTCTAATTGGTCTTAACTTGGTAAGCCCAACTTATCTGGGTCATCCTTCATCTCAACTGTGGACACACACCTCCTCATGGTATCACCCGGGGAGCTAGTTTAACACCCATTAATATTGTGAGTTAACATGTTCCGAGAGTTGTCCCATAAGATCGATAAAAATGGGTTAGGATTATGGGCTAGTAACCCTCTCTTGAAAAAAATACAATGAAGAGGATAAAATTAGAATTGAAATGTCCCACTACCTAATGATAGAGGAGGATGTCCGAAACTTCGATAGAAAGACCAAGTAGAGAGAATATTCGCACAAGATCGAAATCCATGGAATTGTAAAATATGCTCGGACTTTGACCTTAAGTTGTAACATTTAAGTAAGTAAGAGTCAATCTTATGTAAAAACAAAAAAGAAGATGTAAATTGTTTAAGTTTTAAAATAATTTTAAAAAAGTTTTAAAATAATTACAAAAAATCGTATAAAAATATTTTTCCAAAAATTACAACAAAGCAAAAAAAAAAGCAGAGAAAACAAAGTTATTTTCACATGATTTTGGATCTAAAAATAAAAATTGTTTATATTAATTATAAGCTGCTGAGTTTTCAACATATGAAGTAGCTCAGTGGAAGAGTCTCTGCCTAGCAGTCGGAGGGTCTGGGTTTGAGCCCCCATAGGATCATAAAACAAATTTTTGTATTTCGTTTAAAAATATATGTTTTTAATAAAACAACAACAAAAAAGTTGTTGCTGTTGTTGTTGTTGCTTTCAAATTGCTTACCCAAGTCATTACTTTTCTGCAATTGGTAAGTACTTGCCTCCAATGACATCCCCATGTTAATGTAATGACTTAAACAGCGAATGAGTAAGTAGTTCGTGTTCAATAGTTTAACTGTTTAACTCATTATTTGGTAATGAAAAGTTTTACTGGGAGATTTTAAAATTTTCTGAAAAACTCATAAAAATTGTAACGCATAGTTAAAGCAAAAAGTGTTGCAGTCGCTTAGGCGGAACTTTTTAATGAAATTGAATTTAAGTGTAAGTTCCGTAGGAGTAGACGGAAATTATTAGAGGGCTTTTTTTTGGGTCCAGCAATGGATGTGTGCTATTGACACAGTAGTTATGAATATATTCAATTCACTACAGTTCTTAAATGCAAAATCATAGACGGGTAAGGTTCTCAACAAAATTGTTTATTCACTTTTATAGAATTAGAACATGAAATAAAAGTAATGCTTAATATTATATGTTAGAAGAAAAATTTAAATATGTAACTTAAACTAAAATTTTCAAGGGACAAAAGTATTCACACTGTATTTAACATCCTTATAATTGATCAAAATTGTATTATATTTAGATTTTGTGGAGTAACCTTTTTTATCCAGGATTTCTTTTAATCTTCTTGACATTGAATGTACTAAAGTTTTGGTAACATTATTCCCAATATTTTGGCATTCTTCTTGCAGCACCTGCTTGAGTTGTGCTTTGCTTGTAATATTGCGTACCCAAATCCTCTCAAAGGTGCTCAATCGGATTCATGTCTGGAGACTGAGGTGTAGTTGGGAGAATGTGGGGAACATGATGAATAATCCACATTCCAACAATATTCGCTGTATGTTTGGGTCCGTTATCTTGTTGAAAATAGAAACTGCCCCAAGACCCAGCCTCTCGACACTTTGCAGAAGATTTTCTTTTAAAATATCTAAGTATACATTCTTATCCATAGTGTCGTCGATGAAAACCAAGTTTCCCATTCCCGAAGAAGCCATACATCCCCAAACCATGACTCCTCCACCACCGTGTTTGACTGTACTCACCACGTTATTTTTATCAAGTTCGGTATTGGGCTTTCTCCAAACTCGTGTTCTTCCATCCGATCGAAAAACAGCACACCCTCCTAGAAGTCTACAGGTTTATTTACATACTCTTTGGCAAAATCTGATCGCTTCTTTTTATTGATGTTGTCGATTTCTTTCTGGCAATTCTAGAGTTAAAACCAGTGCGATGTAGAGTTCTTCGGACAGTTTTTGGGTGAATTTCTTTTTCCAAGACTTCTAAACACTCAGCAGCTAGTTCAGTGGAGGTAGTTTTGGGATTTTTTTTTCACTTTTCTTACGATTTGAAACTCTTCTCTTGGGCTGAGCTTGCGTGGTCGGCCAGTTCGATGGGAACTAGTCAAACCTTTTAATGATACTAGCGATAGTAAATCGGCTTCTTTTTACTATTTCTCCAATTTCAGCGGATGATTTATTTTGTTTATATAGCTCTAATATAATTTTTCTTTCAGCTTCAGACGTTTCTTTTTGTTTTCGGCTCATTTTGTAAAATCAAACATCTAATCACCACTTAAACTCAAATATAATGTAAATAATTTTACAACGGAACTTCTCATCTTACAACAAATCGTATTGCCATACCGCAAAAAATGTATAAGCTTGTACAACTGTGTGAATACTTTTGTCCACCGCAAGTAGTACCTTGGCATACATATTAATATTTTTTTTAATGTTTAACACATTTATTGTAACTTTTCCTTTACTACTGAATTAATTACGCACTAATTTTACAGAATATTTCGTATTTACAAAAATATGATATATTGATTTCGAAGTTACCCGGTGTGTGAATATTTTTGTCCCCCACTATATATTGAGAATAAAAATAAGTTAATAACGGGGGTCCTAAGCAGGTACCCTTAGGAGTGGACGCATTTCAACTAAAATTGGTTGAGCTCTTTGTTGGATAAACTAATAGACGTGTGCCATTTTTTTTTTAATTCTGTTGAGAATTCCTGCTTATATTGAGAAGAATAATAAGTAAAAAATGGGGGTCCAGGGTAGGTACCTCAAAGAGTAAAGAAATCTCAACCAAAATTAGTATAACTCTTTTTTAGATCAATCAGGCGCAATTATTTTTTTCCAGCGGATCACAAAATCAAAAACATTCAAAAGAAAAAAGCTTAAATATTTTAGTTTTTAAAATAAAGTTTTAAAATTTAATTTAAAATTTGTTCTTTGGTACGATTTTCAAAATGAAGTCGATTTTTTCGGTTTAAAGATAAATTTTAAATTGATGGCTCTGACTGCAGAATAAGATTATTTATTAGGTCACTCATGGGGGCAATCCTATTTCCACTTAGTTCCTCATTTTAAAATTTTTGTTTGTATAAACTATGACCACTTCTGCTGTCAAATCTCCATTTTCATTCTAGAACTATCTAAATCAGTCGTAAAGTGTATGACCTGGGCCCTAATTCCACTTCCTTCCTTATTTTAAAATTTTTGTTTGTATAAACTATGACCACTTCTGCTGTCAAATCTCCATTTTCATTATAGAACTATCTAAATCAGTCGCAAAGTGTATGACCTGGGCCCTAATTCCACTTCCTTTCTCATTTTAAAATTTTTGTTTGTATAAACTATGACCACTTCTGCTGTCAAATCTCCATTTTCATTGTAGAACTATCTAAATCAGTCGCAAAGTGTATGACCTGCGCCCTATTCCACGAAACAACTTATCAACTTTTTACTTTGCACTTATCAAATTTTTCGACAATTAGCAAAACTTTATGTTTCTCAGAACTAAAAAGTTTGATAAGTGATAAGTTAAAACTGTTAAGTATAATTTGCAAATTTTTATTGCAATTTTTTATTCTCTTTGCAATTTCTGTTCCAAGTACGTTCTCTTTTGCAAAGTGCAAAGCTAAAATTAAAAAGTGTAATTTGCAAAGACTTTGCAAATAATTATGCTGTTTCGTTCCACAAAAACTGTAAATTCTATTTTTGCAAAGCAAATTTCAATAAGTTTATTAAAGATTTGCAAGGTAAACGATATCTTTGCAAATTCATATTATTATAACTGGTCAAACTTTTAAATGTTAAGACGTGAGTTTTTGATCGACGATCGTGAAGAAGTGGATAAAAGAAGAAATTATAGGGACAGCATCATTTTTCGGGACTACAAAACTTGAATTTTAAAGAGTGCTTTAGATTAAATAAAATCCAAGTAAATTTTATTTTAAGTAAAATTAAAGAAAAATAGATCACAAAACACAACGCAGTAATGCGTTAAATGCTGAAAATCAACTGCCACTGTGCCTGCATTGGCTCCGAAATGGTTGCCAGTACCATGGAGTTTCAGCTATGCATGGTGTTGCATAGCTGAAACTCCATTTAATAGGCGTCGGTGGCCCGATGACATCCGACTCCTCCAGAGTCCAAAGAAACTGTCCCTCGCATAGGTCTCATTTTAACAAATTATCTTTAACGCAGAGTGAAAAGTGATAACACGCAAATGCAAAGTAGGGCAAATGCTTTGTGGAACACTTTTCATATTCACTTTTAAAGAGGGCGCAAAAACTTTGCAAGAGCGATCAAAGACTTTGCAAAGAGAGGAAACATTTTATTGGTACTAGGAGAGATTTGCAAAGAATTTTGAGGAACAGAAACAGTTATCACTTTGCCAAAATATACAATTTGATAAGTGCAAAGTGAAGAGTTTATAAGTTGTTTCGTGGAATAGGGACCAGCATTAAATCTTTAAAAAATAATTTCTTTGGGTTTTCCCATTAATTCTTAACAATGTTCTTTGATACCTATATTTAGTTAGCAAGAACCTGGGAAATGCTAATACCTAGAACTTTTGAGTAATATAACTTCCCTTAGTACCGATAGCAAATGAGTAAAAATCACAAACATCCTGTTTTCAATTAATTTCATTAAATTCCAATTAAATTTAAGCAAATTATTGTTGACAAATGAAAATTCTTATGAAACTCTTTCGTAATTTTGTTAAATCCCATACAAAAGATTGATAAAAGAAAACCGGTAGAGAAAAAAGCGCAATGAGAATACAACCGACATTTTCAATTATAAATATTTACATACAAGTAAACGTTTGTCGGCGACGGGCATGTAAATACACAAGTGAAGGGCGGTGTAAAGCAGCTACTAATTACTTGTAATTTCAACATTTTGTTGACACAATACAGTAAAAGACACCTGCCGCCCAAGTAAATTTAATTTTACTTGTTTTATTCTGTCTTTTTTTATTTTAGATTATTTTATCTTTTGGTGTTTGTTAATTCTGCAAACTCGGGATATGTTTGTTTGTTTCGCGTCTGTCTGTACAATTTTTTTTTCTTGTTATTCTTCATGTTTTTGCTGCTGCTAGTTTTTTATGTGGGGGCGAAAGATGCTGTTACAATTAACCAACACCTGAACTGAAATTGTAACGAGAATGAACAAACACTTTTAACGCGTTACAAGAATCAAATAATACAAAAAACAAGACTTAATCCTACAGCAAAGAAACAAAAACATCGAATCCAGAGATGCATTTCATGCTCAAGTACCATATAACGATCGTTCATACAAGCAAATAAACAAACAAACAAATAAAAACGACTACGTTTACACTGTGTTATCTTACGTTGACAAACGCTGTCAACATCAAACATTGGCGTACGAGCACCATATAAAGTGGCAACATCAAACACAAATGTTGCATTACATAAACCTTTCCAACTCATTATTCCCTTTTCTGCTGAAGCGACTTCTTATGGTGGTTCGTTTGTTCTTCCAATGAATTCGGTCTGATTTCTTTTGAACAAAATTATTTACCTTATTTTTTGTGTGGAAGTTACTCAAGTGTATGAGTAAATGTTGAGAGTGTGTAAAAAAAATATTACATGTAATGAATATTTGCATTTGACTTCTTATTTCTACTGTTTCATTTATTGAAATACAGTGAGAAAAATTGTTAATGAATATATCGTTGAAAATGAACGCGTACTTACTTACTTAAATAGCCTATATTACCACTTGTATAGGTCAAAGGCCGAGCATATTTTATAATTACATGCGCTTCGATCTTGTACGCTTATTCTCAAATTTCGTAGGCCAAGCTTAGATAGATTTTCTTCTACTTGGTCTTTCCATCGAAGTTTCGGACGTCCTCTTCTATGAGTTCTCTCGGGATCATTTTTGAACACTTTTCTTGCTGGAGTATTTTCATCCATTCAGGCAACATGTCCTAGCCAACGCTAAACTGGTCCACCTGCATATGCAGGTGCCCACTATAATACTAACAGGGGTAGTATTAGTACCTATTTGTAGTAGCTAGTAGTATTAGTAGTAGCTTTATTTCTTATCTGCCTGCTTCGGCCAAAATAGCATCTGTTGACAAATACGATTCTACGTTTGATTTCTAAACGGAAATCGCTATTTATGTTGACGGCGGTACCAATTTAAACAAATTCTTTTACAACCTCGAAGCTATAGTTCCAAACGATCACATGTGGTCCAATTATTGTGAACTGTCTGCTTGTAGAAACCAGCAGACAGTCAGAAACCGCGAGTTTCATGTGTTTTTTGTTATAAATTGCTCCAGATGTATTGTACCGCTAACACAATATTGAAGAGATCGCATGAGAACCTTGCATGAATCCCCGTTTAGTTGTTTTTTTTTTTAATTTTTATACCCTTCACCACCATAGGTGGAAAGGGTATTATAAGTTTGTGCTGATGTTTGTAACGCGTAGAAATATTTGTCTTAGACCCACCTTTTAGTATACCAATAGACTTAGAATCACTTTCTGAGTCGATTTAGCGATGTCCGTCCGTCCGTCTGGCTGGCTGGACCCCCATGTAAACTTTTTAATCAAACTACAGGTCGCAATTCTAAAGATAATTTGATGAAATTTGGCACAGATAACTTTTTTGATAATGGGACCATGGCTATTGACATTGGTCAAAATCGGTACATTATTTATGGTACCTCCCATAGGTCCCACTTCCCGGAATTACTATATTGGCCACAAATATCAATATTTTCTCATGAAATTTAAAACAGATACTGCTTATGTAAACTTAAATCACTGTACCAAATTTCGTTGAAATCGGTCCACATTTGACCATAGCTCCCATACAAACTCTTCTTCAAAAACGCACTAAATGAGACAAAAAATCACTAAAACGCTCGTAAATCTAAAGATAATGAAAATTTTGAGTTTAGTTTTTGCATACATAATTTTTGTAACAACTGTAATCAACTTGCCAAATTTCGAGATAATCGGTCCACATTTGACCCTAGCTCTCATATAAGTCCAAATGACGGAAACAGGTTGAATATATAAGTTTTGAGAAAATGTTTGTATGATGGCAAAATTTAGCAAATATTTGTCTTTATAGAGGAAAAATAACACCTTTGATCTTAGTGGTGAAGGGTATCGTATGGTCGGCTTGACCGACTATAGCGCTTTCTTCCTTGTTTACTGATGAGGTTGTATTAGTTAATGTCATTCTGCATAATTATGTTTTTTAGATTATAACCTCATTATTGAGGCCCTATGCTCCTAGGAGTCAAGGATAACAGAAGATAACCTTATTAGGGATCCCAAACTCTGCTTGTATCGGGCTGTCAAAAGCAGCTTTGTAGTCAACAAAGAGGTGAAAAGTATATATTTGTTTCTCTTGGGTCTTCTCCAGGGTTTGACGTACCGTGAAGATCTGGTGAATGGTAGATATACCCGGTCTAAAGCCACATTGGTAGGTTTCAATTATTTTGTTTACTTTGATCTGTAACCTTTCAGACAGTATGGTCAATAATACCATAGAGGCTTATACCTCTATAATTGACATATACGGGGTTTCTCCTTTTTTTGTGCTTTGGACAAAGAACACAGACTCCGATCGCCCGGCACATGTGCTTCTTACCATATGGTTTTAATTAGTTGGAGCATACTCTTTATGAACTCATCACCTCCGGCCATAAAAAGCTCTGCTGGCAAACTATCGGCACCCGAAGTATGTACACTTCCTCAAGTTGAGCATTAAAGGCTTCTTTTATATTATCATCTTTCTCCTCTGTGGAAGCGTGACCACAAATCAAGCTCAGATGGAAGTACTTTGCTTTGAGTCGTATTGTCGCTATCCTTTCGTTTATTGGGGTGAATCTGGAGATTGGATTTCTCATTCCTTTGCTGATCATGAATCCGCAACCAAATTCATTCTTGCTCAAATTGCAGCTGTAATGCAGTTTACCTTTTGGAGCCTTGGCGACGCCGTGGCCATTACATCTTAACTCCTAGATAGCAGTCACATCACTTTTACATGCATCAAGAACACCCATCAACTGTATCGAAGCACCTGCTCTGTAAAGGGTTCAGATATCCCAGGAGCTGATCCTTAAAAATTGGCCCTTTTTTCGTTTTCCATAGTCGTCAACATTAGGTGGGCCATTTAATTCTTACTTTTTGCTTTTCATAGTAGATATTTTTTTCTAGGAGTGGGTTACGTTCTTGTGGGAGAACTTACTTTACTATTACAGAACGATTATTCCAAAAGCCGAACATAGAATAGAATTCCAAGCAACTCGATCTTTAGCGCATCTTCTTCAATTTCTGACACCAAGTTTTGAGATGACCTCTTCTACCTCGTCTTTCCATCGGAGCTTCGGTCTTCCCCTTCTGCATGAACCATCACCGGTTTCATATTCAAATGATTTTTTTGGCTGAAGTAGTTTTATCCATTTTCGCAACACTACCCAGCCAGCGTAAACGTTTTATTTTAATATTCTTAACTATATTAATTTCGGAATATAGCTCATATAGCTCATGATTCATGCGGCACCGATATTCTCCATCAATGCAGAGTTGCCCTTGGACTTTCTGAAAAAAATTTCTCTCGAACACTCCAAGTACTGCTTCATCTGCTACCCTTGATTTTGAATCATATAATAGCTCGGGAGGTATCAGTGTCTTATAAAGCGTGGTATTTGTTAGTTGAGAGGTGGCTTTGTTTTTAAACTGCCTACTTAGGCCATAGAAGCATCTATTAGCTATTGTTACTCTTTTTTTGATATCATAGGATAACAAGTTTTAGTTACGGCGGTACTATTTCTAAAGTTTTAGTTTCCAACTTCCACTGTCTCCCCAAATCTTTCGACTTAGTTTTATCCTCATTTAAAGCCAGACTCACTTTGGCCGATTCTTTTTCGATTTTTTCAAAAGTGGCAGTTAATGCTCGCAATTATCTAACCATGATGTCAATATTATCGGCATAGGCGAGTAACATGTGTTGTTTCGTGTATCGTGTGGCAGTTCTCCTATGATAGACTATTTCCTTGTCTGAAACCTTGCTTGGTATTGAATGGCTCGGAGAGGTTTTTTCCTATTTTAACTGCTGATCGAGTTAAAGTCATCATATAGAGACGTATAATCTTTGATGGCTTGAAACACCTTTGAACATATGGGGCTGTCGAAAGCGTAATCAACGAATAGATGGTATATACCGATCTGTTATGCGTTAGTTTTCTCCAGGTTTTGGCGTAATGTGAATATCTGGTTGATGGTGGATTTACCAGGTCTAAAGCCATACAGATTGGGCCCAATTTTCTCGATAACTTTAGATATTAATCTTTAAGATAATACGCCTGATAATATTTTGTATGCGATGGGAAGAAGACTTGTTCCTCTGTAGTTGGCGCATAATATTATGTCTCCTTCCTTGTGTACAGGATATAAAGGGTTGTTGAATTGCAAGGTGAATTGAATGTGAACCACACCTAAACGCCAGGTTTTTTCCGAATTTTATTTGACATTTCTCTATTTCAGACTTACTCAATTTGAACCATGGAGAGATGCACAATCCAACAACGTGTTAAAGTTATCCAGACTTATTATGAAAATGGGCGTTCAAATCAAAATGCATATTGTGCACTTCGTGATTTTTTTTGGTCAATTTGATCGTCCAAATGTGCGTACAATCGCAAAAATCGTGGAAAATTTCGAGCAATCCGAGTCTGTAGAAGATGTGAGAACACCAGTGCATGCTCGTACAGCTCGTACTGCAGAAAATATTGCTGCTGTTCGCGATAGTGTAGCTGAGGCCGGTCAGGCAGTTACTGTGAATGGTGTTCGCTATCGTGAGATGATAACGAACTTTTTATGGCCCAAATTGGAAGACATGGATGTGGACGATATGTGGTTTCAGCAGGACGGTGCCACTTGCCACACAGCTAACGAAACAATGGCTCTTTTGCGCAACAAATTCAATGGCCGTGTTATCTCACGTAATGGCGATGTCAATTCGCCGCCAAGATCATGTGATTTGACACCGTTGGACTTTTTTCTTTGGGGTTATTTGAAAGAAAAGGTGTACGTCAATATTCCAGCAACAATTCAAGAGCTAAAGGATGAGATAATTCATCACATTAACGGCATAGAACCTCCATTATGCCTCAGGGTCATCGTAAATTTGGACCATCGGATGGAGGTGTGTCGCTGTGGTCGCGACACACCTCCATTTGGCCGATATTTTGTTCCATAAATAATTGAGTAATACCAATACATCATAATAACATAAAATTACAATAATTTCCTAAATATTTAGTTTGTGTTTTATTCAAAATCAATATCGGCCCTTGAAATTTAACCACCCGATATTAACTAAAGTTCCAATCATTTTATATGTGTTCCTCTAGCCAGATTGTACGAACAGGCTCATACATGCGACTAACCAGCATGTCGCCTCCTGCCTTAAAAAGTTCAGCTGCTGTTTTAACCTCACTTTGGCTAGGCATTTCAATTCTTATACCGACATTTGGGATTGGATCTGTGTTGTCCCCGTTGTGGCTGCTATCGGATACTAACAATTGGGTTCCTTCTATATCTTTAGCACTCTATCTGTTAAAGCCCTCAGTTTGGTGTTTTACTCTTTGGTAGAACTTGTGGACTTCATTCTAATTCCTGTACATCTCGATTTACTCACACTCACGTCTTTCCATTTCTTTTCTTTTTTTTCGGAACGTTTGTCCTCTCTCCTTTTCTCCCGATATCTCTCCTTTGCACCACGTGTTGCTACTGAATGTAAGGTTGCATTGTGTACCGCGTTCATCGTTTCAGCAGCACTGCGACACTTCTGGTCATACCATGGGTTTTTGGTGGGAGCTTGTGGTACCGATTTTACGGCATTTTCGGCATTTTCTATGGAGTAAGAGATGTTTTGAGTCTTTAAAAAGCATTAAGCAACAGAGGCTGCATTGGCTAGGACATGTTGTAAGAGATGTTTTGCGTCTTTAAAAAGCATTAAGCAACAACGGCTGCATTGGTTAGGACATGTTGTGCGAATGGATGAAAATACTGCGGTAAGAAAAGTGTTTGATAATGATCCTGAGGGAATTCGTAGAAGAGGGCGTCCAAAACTTCGATGGAAAGACTAAGTAAAAGAAAATCTCTCAAAACTTGGCATAAGAAATAGGAGAATATGGGCACCAGATAGAAGCGCATGGAATTCTAAAATATGCTCGACCTTTGACCTAAGAAGATTGTTCCTATAGACCATTTAAGTAAGTAAATAAGAGAGATGTTTTGCCATTGCAATGCAATATCATTGGGACAATTAGTGCTTTCTCTTATGGGGGGAACTACCGGCACATATAAGCTGGCTATTTTAACGAATATTAACTGTGTCCACAGTTGAGATGAAGGATGAACCAAGATTAGTCTGGGCTTACCAAGTTAAGACCGAACAGAACCGTGGCTTGATATCCAACATCCCCTGCATCACTTGAAAATCGGAGATGTTGAGGTTTTAAATTCGTATTTTTCGTTCGAAAAATTTTGATTTCATCCATGTACTAGTATATAGTTTGACGTTACTGATGTAGAAGTTTCCATTTTTTTCAGTGCCTTGTATTATTACCCCGCATTAGTGCAGTTTTTTTGTTGCAAATTTGCATGTTCTCATACATGCAAGTTTGTATGAATCTGTTTAATATTTGTTCGTATTACCTTGTCAGGCAATAAGTGTGCACAGGAATGTATTACGAAATCGCTGCACATCAAACATAACAACAACATCAGCAAAATGTTGAATATATTCATACGAATTCACTTACATTTTAACAAACATTCATTTACTTATAAATTTAAATATATGTAAGTTCTGTTGCATACTTTGCCATCAACTCATTCTATTTTGTTCGTACTTGTCGTCCATGGACTTTATATGGGATTGTATGTCGATGTTGGTTCAATGGTTGTTTGTTTGAATTACAGCAAAATATCTGAAAGTACCTACTAGTTAATACTTTTTCAGCATTTGAACATGAAAATGCGTTGAGTTAATTAATTAAGATTCAGATGCAAATATTTTTGTTTTCACAAAATTAAAAAGGGTTGCCAAGTATTAGGTAATTTTAAGGAATTTGTAGATGTTTCAAAAAGACTTATTATGCAACACTTTAACTACAATAGTTGCAAACTAAAAAAAATTTTATTATAAAAATTTTTCTATAGAAATATTCTCATTAGAAAAATTTTTCTATACAAAAATTTTCATTAGAAAAAATTTTCTATAGAAAAATATTCATTAGAAAAATTTTTCTATAGAAAAATTTTCATTAGAAAAATTTTTCCATAGAAAAATATTCATTAGAAAAATTTTTCTATAGAAAAATTTTCATTAGAAAAATTTTTCCATAGAAAAATATTCATTAGAAAAATTTTTCTATAGAAAAATTTTCATTAGAAAAATTTTTCTATAGAAAAATTTTCATTAGAAAAATTTTTCTATAGAAAAATTTTCATTAGAAAAATTTTTCTATAGAAAAATTTTCATTAGAAAAATTTTCATTAGAAAAATTTTTCTATAGAAAAATTTTCATTAGAAAAATTTTTCTATAGAAAAATTTTCATTAGAAAAATTTTTCTATAGAAAAATTTTCATTAGAAAAATTTTTCTATAGAAAAATTTTCATTAGAAAAATTTTTCTATAGAAAAATTTTCATTAGAAAAATTTTTCTATAGAAAAATTTTCATTAGAAAAATTTTTCTATAGAAAAATTTTCATTAGAAAAATTTTTCTATAGAAAAATTTTCATTAGAAAAATTTTTCTATAGAAAAATTTTCATTAGAAAAATTTTTCTATAGAAAAATTTTCATTAGAAAAATTTTTCTATAGAAAAATTTTCATTAGAAAAATTTTTCTATAGAAAAATTTTCATTAGAAAAATTTTTCTATAGAAAAATTTTCATTAGAAAAATTTTTCTATAGAAAAATTTTCATTAGAAAAATTTTTCTATAGAAAAATTTTCATTAGAAAAATTTTTCTATAGAAAAATTTTCATTAGAAAAATTTTTCTATAGAAAAATTTTCATTAGAAAAATTTTTCTATAGAAAAATTTTCATTAGAAAAATTTTTCTATAGAAAAATTTTCATTAGAAACATTTTTCTATAGAAAAATTTTCATTAGAAAAATTTTTCTATAGAAAAATTTTCATTAGAAAAATTTTTCTATAGAAAAATTTTCATTAGAAAAATTTTTCTATAGAAAAATTTTCATTAGAAAAATTTTTCTATAGAAAAATTTTCATTAGAAAAATTTTTCTATAGAAAAATTTTCATTAGAAAAATTTTTCTATAGAAAAATTTTCATTAGAAAAATTTTTCTATAGAAAAATTTTCATTAGTAAAATTTTTCTATAGAAAAATTTTCATTAGAAAAATTTTTCTATAGAAAAATTTTCATTAGAAAAATTTTTCTATAGAAAAATTTTCATTACAAAAATTTTTCTATAGAAAAATTTTCATTAGAAAAATTTTTCTATAGAAAAATTTTCATTAGAAAAATTTTCATTAGAAAAATTTTCATTAGAAAAATTTTCATTAGAAAAATTTTTCTATAGAAAAATTTTCATTAGAAAAATTTTTCTATAGAAAAATTTTCATTAGAAAAATTTTTCTATAGAAAAATTTTCATTAGAAAAATTTTTCTATAGAAAAATTTTCATTAGAAAAATTTTTCTATAGAAAAATTTTCATTAGAAAAATTTTTCTATAGAAAAATTTTCATTAGAAAAATTTTTCTATAGAAAAATTTTCATTAGAAAAATTTTTCTATAGAAAAATTTTCATTAGAAAAATTTTTCTATAGAAAAATTTTCATTAGAAAAATTTTTCTATAGAAAAATTTTCATTAGAAAAATTTTTCTATAGAAAAATTTTCATTAGAAAAATTTTTCTATAGAAAAATTTTCATTAGAAAAATTTTTCTATAGAAAAATTTTCATTAGAAAAATTTTTCTATAGAAAAATTTTCATTAGAAAAATTTTTCTATAGAAAAATTTTCATTAGAAAAATTTTTCTATAGAAAAATTTTCATTAGAAAAATTTTTCTATAGAAAAATTTTCATTAGAAAAATTTTTCTATAGAAAAATTTTCATTAGAAAAATTTTTCTATAGAAAAATTTTCATTAGAAAAATTTTTCTATAGAAAAATTTTCATTAGAAAAATTTTTCTATAGAAAAATTTTCATTAGAAAAATTTTTCGATAGAAAAATTTTCATTAGAAAAATTTTTCGATAGAAAAATTTTCATTAGAAAAATTTTTCTATAGAAAAATTTTCATTAGAAAAATTTTTCTATAGAAAAATTTTCATTAGAAAAATTTTTCTATAGAAAAATTTTCATTAGAAAAATTTTTCTATAGAAAAATTTTCATTAGAAAAATTTTTCTATAGAAAAATTTTCATTAGAAAAATTTTTCTATAGAAAAATTTTCATTAGAAAAATTTTTCTATAGAAAAATTTTCATTAGAAAAATTTTTCTATAGAAAAATTTTCATTAGAAAAATTTTTCTATAGAAAAATTTTCATTAGAAAAATTTTTCTATAGAAAAATTTTCATTAGAAAAATTTTTCTATAGAAAAATTTTCATTAGAAAAATTTTTCTATAGAAAAATTTTCATTAGAAAAATTTTTCTATAGAAAAATTTTCATTACAAAAATTTTTCTATAGAAAAATTTTCATTAGAAAAATTTTTCTATAGAAAAATTTTCATTAGAAAAATTTTCATTAGAAAAATTTTCATTAGAAAAATTTTCATTAGAAAAATTTTTCTTTAGAAAAATTTTCATTAGAAAAATTTTTCTTTAGAAAAATTTTCATTAGAAAAATTTTTCTTTAGAAAAATTTTCGTTAGAAAAATTTTTCTTTAGAAAAATTTTTTAAAAATTTTCTATAGAAAAATTTTCGTTAGAAAAATGTTTATAAAATTTGTTCTTTATAAAAATTTTTCTCATAAATTTCATTTTAAGTCGTCAAAAAGTTACAATTTTTATTTTCAAAGTCGATTATCTTATAAACTATAGGAAATAAACAATACGAGTAGGAATGTTTTTTGTAGATCTCATCGGATCAAAAATGTGACTTCTGTGTGGTTTTTAATTTTCGAAAAATCCGAGGGGGTATAGCTGCCCTCCTGATATGCCTATAGACTGCAAATTCTAAACTAAATAGTAAGACAGTAAGCGAAGAGAATTACCACATCTTTTTCAAATCTTATTAGGAGCTGGCAATCCTAGTCTGGTCTATTTTACATTGTTTCCCCACATTCAATGTATGAGTGTGTCTGAAAAAAATGCGTTGTTTGTTAACTTTTTTAGTACAAATTTTTTCTTCCATTTCGTGTAACTATTGGGTGGTTTAAAACGTTTGAAATTCGTCGCAGTTTGGGTATGAATTCTATTAAACTGGCGTATAACATCTGTTGCTTTAGCCTCACTCACGTACCCGTACTTCTGATTGGTAAACTTTACATTTAAGAATAAAGAAAAAACTGAAATTCTCTATAACGTCGTCCATAGTCACCGCCACATTTGTATGATAATGCTCCATTTTTGGTGTGCAAACAATTTTTGAAAAACAAATTTGTTGACTTTTCTTCCCTCATTCTTTTAATTTTCGTGCTATGGCTTTTTATTAGTTTTCTAACGGCCTCGTTTTGTTCTTTCTCATTACTAGAACCTGTTGATTTTGTCGGCTTATTTAAAGTTTAGGTCTTAAAAAATGCCTTATTGTTTTACTAATTTGATTTTGTAGGGGGTGTTGATTGTTTGATTTTCTAAGACATTTACGGATACATAGTCTTTATTTGTGGACCATAAGTAAACATTGTTGTTCTAGAGGGAGATGTAATTAACTTAGGAGTCGTTTTTATTAGGTTGACTTATCTTTTTATATGAAATGCTTTCATTTGAACAATTTACTTGGATCAAAGGTTTAATTTGTTTAACAAAGATTCTTTATAAATATTAGTATTGTTTCAGGATTAACAAGTAAGAGTGTTATATTCGGCTGTGCCGAATCTTATATACCCACCATCAAGTTGTGTTAAATTCAGAAACAGGGTGCAGCTAATTCAAAATCTGGACCAAAACTGAAAAAATCGCTAAGCTTATTGGTATTGTTGGTAAAAGCTTTGGACTAAATTCGGTTGCCGTAGCTTTATAGTTCAACATTTAAAAATATATTAAATTATTTAACACGTTAATAGTAAAACGGCAGGTCCATATATTTCGTTAGGAGTTCCTAATGCATTCATCATATATAAAGTCTGGGCTGAACATTGATTGATGCCTATCTAATTTCATAGGTGCAATCTTAATATAATGAATGTACCTCCAAATCTTTTTGATTGTAGATATTAAAAGGGGATGTTATATATATAAGAATTATAGCCAAATGTTGACCGATTATAACAAAATTTTACACACTGGCTGGTATATATATAAAGCTTATTCTTGCAAAAATTAGTGGCCATAGCTATCATAGTTTCTAATTTAATAGCTTTTAACTGGCATTTGCTAAAATTTTTGGTTTCCGTGAGTGTTTTTTATATGAAAGCTAAAGTCAAATATGGACTGATTCCTATAAAATTTGATAAACTGATCAAAAATTGCATAAAACTTCCCTATTTTAAATTTATTCGTCATAGCTATTACAATTGTATTCAATTTATCAGCATTAATGTGTTTCCCGGGGCGGGGTTATATGGGAGCTCTAACTAAATTTGGACCGATTTTGTCCATTTTCAATACACATCTTTTTCAAGATATCCAAAATACTTGCATAAAATTTTGTCCCTCTAGCTCTTTTCGTTAAGGCGCTATCGTGCTTTTATCTGACGGATAGACGGACATAAACAACCTTTTCTTTATGTATTTTTGTGTTTCCATAAGTTTTTTCTATGGGAGCTATGGTGAAATGGTGACCGATTGTGACAAAATTTTGCACGCTGGTTGACATTGACATAAGACTTCCTTGTGCTTAATTTAGTCTTACTAGCTTTTGTAGTTAAGGAGCTATCACGATCTTATCTGACGGACAGACGGACATAAATCCCCTTTTCTTTTTGAATTTTTGTGTTTTCGTAAGTTAGGTCAAATGGTGACCGATTGCCACAAAATTTCGCACACTGGCTGGCATTGTCATAAGACTTTCTTGTGCCAAATTTAGTGGT
This sequence comes from Stomorhina lunata, assembly GCA_933228675.1. Taxonomy (NCBI): domain Eukaryota; kingdom Metazoa; phylum Arthropoda; class Insecta; order Diptera; family Rhiniidae; genus Stomorhina; species Stomorhina lunata. The sequence continues at coordinate 31,974,311 of OW121741.1, read as the reverse complement.
TATATCTGTTATACTTTTAGATTTATTGGCATTTAAGTGCATTTTAGGTGAAATTTAGGCTGTTTTCGTAAGTTTTTTTGTATGGGAGCTATGGCTAAATGTGAACCGATTTTGATGAAATTTTACACGCTGCCTAGGGCTAATGTAAAACTTCTATATACCAAATTTATTTATTAACAGATAAGCGATTAGCCTAGACGAGGTTATACGGGAGCTATGGTCAAATGTGAACTGATGCCCAATTTCAATACCAAAGAGATGAAGAATATTTTTACTAAGTTTCAGTGAGCTAGCTCCTTTCGTTAAGGCGTTATCGTGATTTCAACAGACAGACAGACAGACGGACATCGCTCAATTGTCTTAGAATTTCATAAGGATTCAGAATATATGTATATCGTTTTTGGTGTTTGAGCCAATATTAAGGAAATTACAAACGGAATGACAATCTCAATATACCCCCCATTCTTTTTGATGGTGGGCATAAAAAAAAACTTTAATAAATTCTTTAAAAGGTAAAAATATTTCGAATTTTATCTTTTTACCAAGTTAGACGCTTTCAACAATGATAAAAGAAAGTCTTAATAGCCCGACGAAAATACTGTAAATGCGTGAAACCGAATGATATAGACCAACCACATCTCTTAACTGGACCATTGATATACATATTAACATATGCCCTTATTGCCGTTCACAACTCAACTCAGTTTGGTCGTCTGCCAGTCAACCCAACTTTCACCCAACCAATATTGAGTTCCGAAATATCAAAAAATAGTTTTTCTTTATTTTAGTTTAAAAATTTATAATCATCGCACAGTAGAGCTTGTAAGCAAAAAGACGGTCTAACTGCCATCGGGCCATAATTCATACAAAAAATATATATTTTGGGATGTACTGACAGTTCGTGCAAAGTTTCTGGCTGCTCTTGACATTAAATACATCAATTTTACATAAACACGTATCCATTAAACCAGAAATGAACTTAGTCGATGAAGACAATTTTCCGATAAAAACATTTTCTTCTGTCAAAAGTGAAATTAATGTGGATAAAGAACAATACATAAATGCACAAACGAACATACATTTCATGAGCGCGTGTGGGTGCCTTAGCTCTCTCCCATTGGAAAATCAATGTATGGAAGTGCAACATCTTTATATTATAGGGTCTTAGGCATATAATAACGTAAAATTAAAAAAATCAGAATGAATAAAAATTTGGATCTCGAAAAGGTTATGGATATTCTAATTTAGATAGTTCCGGTTGTAGTACTTTTTAGATTGAGCAATACGTCCATACTTTGTAAAAGTGGTTCAGGTTCCAAGGTTTTCAAGCATTTTTTTTTCATTTAAGGTAGGGTTAGGTTAGGCAGGATGCAGTCCTTGTGGTCCGCGTCACTTGGGTCCAAAAAGAGGTCCCTTTGTAATTCCTGCATGGGAAAGAAAAGAAAATTTCTAAACTACCAATAAATTAGATGCTCAAACTAGAGCCATCCAGTAGCACAAATAAAAGAGCTTATTTTACGAATGTTTGTGTTCGAGATCCCTGATAAGTCATGCAAAAAAGGGTATCCTCTCCACGTTTTGACAGCTTCTGCAGTAGTCATTGCTTTGAAGATTAAGTCTCCTAGCATGTAAACCTATTAAACAGTGTCCTGTGCTTGGCCAGGCAGACTAGCTTGGCCAGGTATCGCCACCAAGCTAGACGAAGTACTTTGAGCCGGGGTAGTCCCAGTCGCACACCATTCACCAAAGCCCGGGACAGGTACAGTGGGAACTGAGTTTCCGGAGATTATAAAGCCCTCGACCGGATACAGGGGGCATGATTTTTTGGACATTTTTTGTTGATTCATGATTTTTTAATGTTGTACTTTATCCTTACTACCAAGAAATAAAGAGCTGCTGCCCCAAAGAGACGCAGACCACAGAGCCGCCCAATATGGGAGACAGACGCTCTGTGGATTTAGTTGACCGGACGGACTTATCAGAAAGATCAAAGATCCAAAAGCAGACTTTTCAACCGCCACAGCCCATGGTGCCAACCATGGAAAAACTGTGGGGCAGAAAAGGTCCCAACTGGCCGCCCAATATGGGAAACAGACGCCAGAGGGAAAGGGGTGGGTAGTTCTTAGTGGCACGCTCCCTCCAAGCCTGTCTGGTATGGGTGACCCTACTGGAGTTAGCAATGATACCAATCTCCCCCAGCATAGCCTTAGAGTTTATTGCGCTTAAGCCCCTGCATCACAACAAGATGACTACCCTTTGCAGGTATGAAGGTATGAATGATACCAAGGTATGTTCGAAGTACATTTAAGGTATGTTCGGTAAAAAATAATCTGATTACTTACTATATATCTGGGCTTTTAGGTAGTAATCACTTGGTGCTAAGTCTGGGCTATAGAAGAAATGCATTCCTCATGTGGTATTTCAGGTATTCGAAAGCGCTAATCCTCACGATTTTCTTGCACCTGCATACAACTTCCTATCCCTTTTTGAATCCCATAGGGGCATTTTCATATTTGAAACTCGTCTTGGCTTCGCCATTCGATTCTTACAACCACATAATATGGTGAACTATTTGCAGCGCATAATCACCTTGGACAACTGGTAAATGAACTAACCCACATTTCGTGTGTTGAGGGTCACCAATTTAACACTCTTGAACTTTTTCTTACCTCACACCCTAAAAAGCGTTGGGTTTAGGTTCTGTCACCTCTCGGAAACTCGGGTCATAGCACCATTTTCTCCTCTTTTTCGTTCTCCAGGTTCAAGACACTTTACAATCAGCTACGAAGCGTTCTATTTTTATAGTGTGTTGAGGGTCACCAATTTAAGACTCTCGAACTTTTCCTTATCTCACACCCTAAAAAGCGTTAGGTTTAGGTTCTGTTACCTCTCGGAAACTCGGGTCATAGCACCATTTTCTCCTCTTTTTCGTTCTTCAGGTTCAAGACACTTTACAATCAGCTACGAAGCGTTCTATTTTTATCCACGAAAAAGCTCGTTGGGCTGAGCTTAACGACTTTTATAGGCAATTCAACTGCAAACTTTGCTTCCTAGAGAGCAATGTCAATGCCTTGGCGGAAATGGTCTCAAATGTTATCTTGTTGGGAATGAATATATTCCATCCAATCAGAGATACAAACAGGCAGTCAGATCCAAAGATAAAGCATTCAGAAACTGGTGTAATGGCCAAAACCTAGCTAATGATTTGCTACGCAATTAGGCGAGACCTTCGTATACTAAAGTATTAAGGCACGAGAAATCTCTATACGAGCAGCGTCTTCGTATTTAAAGTTCTTGCCGCTCGTCGGTTTGGCAAAAGCTTTAGGTTGCTTATTAAAAGGGTAAATGATCAAGCATTTATTGACCCCGTTTTTAGGGCCAACCTTCTAGCTGAGTTATTTGTAAGTAATTCACATCTGCCGGAAAGCGAACAACCACAACTTGGCCTTGTAAAAGTATCTGCTAAAGATATTTTTCGAGCTCGTGCAGTTAAGAGGGTTTTAGCAAATTTCAACATAAACAAGTTTTCAGGACCGGATGGTAATCTAGAACTGGTCTTGAAACAGTGCTCTTCGACTTTAGCTCGTAAATTAGCTAACCTTTTTAGCTCCTTATACCATGTCGGTGAATTTCCTTTGTGTTGGAAGGTTGCTAATGTGACGCTTATTCCCAAAAAGGGAGACCTAACAACCCTAAAATTTGTCGCCTAATAGCAGTTTGTTTGGCACTTTCCGAAGTAATGGAGAGTATTGTTAACCACCATTTGGTAGAGTGTTTGATGATAGAGTGTGGCGTGGTGCACTTTTATACAAATTTGTTGCTTTTGGTGTCGGTAATAACTTCTCTCGAATTAAATCGAGCTTCCTCAGAGATCGCACTATTAAAGTTGTTATATATGGGATCTCATCAAACGACATCAAGATCTATTCAGGTTCTGTTCATTCTCCTACTCTATTTATTTATCTTCTATGTCAAACTTCCAATCCTATCTACTCTTTTGCAGATTCTAGTAACATATGCCATTCATATTTATTCAATTAGAGACCGAGTCTTTTACAGATTGAGGCTATGAGACAAAACATTAATGAATCATTAAATCGCGATCTCGTAACCATCTCTAAATGGTTTCGTGTTAACAGAGTCGACTTAACCCCTTGACGTATCAATCTGCGCAACGAAGTTCGCTTCCAACTGTTCGCACACAAGTTGCACTAAACAAACCGGTTTTGATGCTTAAGAACAGTCGCAAAACGAGTATGACTCGTGATAATCATGTTAGGCACATAAATAGTACCACGAGTCGGACTCGTGATAATCATGTTAGGTACAGAAATTGTACCACGAGTCAGACTCGTGGAAATACGTCAAGGGGTTAAATACACATAAGACTCACGCATAAAGGAAAGGCAAATCATGTTTCTTAATCTATATTCATAGATTCTGTACATAGTCAGGAATCGGAAGGTCTTGATGTAATGGACATGAAAACAGTGCAAAAGGTACTTCATAAAAATTGATCCTTTAAATTTTAGCACAACCTATATCTCAGCACAACTCTCATTTTTATGCCGGAGCTTCAAAGTCTATTTTGGTGGTTGTCGAACGCGTACACAAGAGGGCGAAAGTGCTCATCGTTGACTGTAGGGTTTCCAGCTCTATAGATTCACTAAAGCACCGTCCCACTACTACTACTTTGGAATGTGTTCTAACGAAATCAGTGGCCTCGTTGCCGAAACAAGAACATTCTTGCGCAACACATGTTAATCCGTTAGATCACATCAATATATTGTCAATATATGTTATTTCCGTTAGTTGCAATATAGAATAATTCAAATCAAATCTCCACAAATAATACTCCCTCTTTTCTCCTTCCCACAACCTATTTTCCAACTAGTTTCAACTTAATGCATAGCAAAAATGGGGGTCATTCCCTGAGTGCTGGTCCTAAGTAGTAGATCCTATTGTTATTGTTTTGTCGATCCGTCCAAGATACATAGGTCTTAAGCGGTTATTAAGGCTATTCGTAATACGACTATTCTGAAGCCATTGCAGAGTTTTTTGATATATTACCTATATATTTACATATATTTATATAATAATGGCATGACGATTTTTGCTATAACGATTTTGTGTTTTACCGGCTTATACACAGACATTAATGAATTAATAGCGTAATGCCTTGAAGGATTTTCTAAATTCGGATATATAACAGATGACAGTACAACATCCAGGGGCTCCACAAACTGACAGGCAACTATCATTCGGATTCTTAGTGCATAATTAAAAGTCAGTACAACTGATTGACATTCTTATAATACTCTCATACCTATTGCCGAAGACTTTACAATAGTTTAATTGCTAATCTCAAAAATTGATTGAAATTTGCTTGATTAAAAAATGTCATTCCTTACATACACAAAAAAGAAAAAAAAAAACCTTGCAAAAACTGCAAATAATTTGATTTTTTTTTCGAAATCTCTTAATTTAAAGTAACAGCATACTCACACAAATTTTCTGGAAAAAAATCCAATAATAGTAAATTGCAATTGGCAGCATAAAATACAGATATCCTTTTAGAATTGTTAGAAAAAATCCAATAAAACACACTCTCATACACACACATAAGCTCAGTACAGATACAGCAACATATTCAGGACTGAGCACATTGATATTGACAAGAAAACTCAAAATCAAGTCATCTCAAATGAAAGTTATCTTCAGTTCATATTGAAAAATTAAAAAAAGACAACAAAAAATTTTATTCAAGAAAAAATTCATATATTCAAAAGCAACAAATTTTAAATGATACAAATGAGAAAAAAAAGTTAAATAAAATCTGGTAGCAAGATGTTACACAACTTTTTCTAAAGAAAAACATATGTTGCAAAACTTTTTCTATAGAAAGACTAATGTTGCACAACTTTTTCTATAGAAAAACATATGTTGCACAACTTTTTCTATAGAAAAACATATGTTGCACAACTTTTTCTATAGAAGAACATATGTTGCACAACTTTTTCTATAGAAAAACTTATGTTGCACAACTTTTTCTATAGAAAAACTTATGTTGCACAACTTTTTCTATAGAAAAACTTATGTTGCACAACTTTTTCTATAGAAAAACTTATGTTGCACAACTTTTTCTATAGAAAAACTTATGTTGCACAACTTTTTCTATAGAAAAACTTATGTTGCACAACTTTTTCTATAGAAAAGCTTATGTTGCACAACTTTTTCTATAGAAAAACTTATGCTGCACAATTTTTATTATAGAAAAACGTATGTTGCCCAACTTTTTTAATAGAAAAACTTATTTTGGACATGCAATTTATATGGGACTTTTTCTATAGAAATACTTATATATACATGGGACTTTTTCTATAGAAATACTTATTTTCTATAGAAAAACTTATGTTGCCCAACTTTTTCTATAGAAAAACTTATGTTGCCCAACTTTTTCTATAAAAAAACTTATGTTGCCCAACTTTTTCTTTAGAAAATCTTATGTTGCACAACTTTTTCTATAGAAAAACTTATGTTGCACAACTTTTTCTAAAGAAAAACTTATGTGGCACAACTTTTTCTATAGAAAAACTTATGTTGCACAACTTTTTCTATAGAAAAACTTATGTTGCACAACTTTTCTATAGAAAAACTTTTGTTGCACAACTTTTTCTATAGAAAAACTTATGTTGCACAACTTTTTCTATAGAAAAACTTATGTTGCACAACTTTTTCTATAGAAAAACTTATGTTGCACAACTTTTTCTATAGAAAAACTTATGTTGCACAACTTTTTCTATAGAAAAACTTATGTTGCACAACTTTTTCTATAGAAAAACTTATGTTGCACAACTTTTTCTAAAGAAAAACTTATGTTGCACAACTTTTTCTATAGAAAAACTTATGTTGCACAACTTTTTCTATACAAAAACTTATGTTGAACAACTTTTTCTATAGAAAAACTTATGTTGCACAACTTTTTCTATAGAAAAACTTATGCTGCACAATTTTTATTATAGAAAAACGTATGTTGCCCAACATTTTTAAGAGAAAAACTTATTTTGGACATGCAATTTATATGGGACTTTTTCTATAGAAATACTTATATATACATGGGACTTTTTCTATAGAAATACTTATTTTCTATAGAAAAACTTATGTTGCACAACTTTTCCGATAGAAAAACTTATGTTGCACAACTTTTTCTATAGAAAAACTTATGTTGTACAACTTTTTCTAAAGAAAAACTTATGTTGCATAACTTTTTCGAAAGAAAAACTTATGTTGCATAACTTTTTCTTTAAAAAAACTTATGTTGCACATCTTTTCCTGTAGAAAAACTGATGTTGCACAACTTTTTCTATAGAAAAGCCTATGTTGCACAACTTTTCTATATAAAAACTTATGTTTTACAACTTCTTCGATAGAAAAACAAATTTTTCTATAGAAAAACTTATGGTGGAGAACTTTTTCTAAAGAAAAACTTATGTTGCATAACTTTTTCGAAAGAAAAACTTATGTTGCATAACTTTTTCTTTAAAAAAACTTATGTTGCACATCTTTTCCTGTAGAAAAACTGATGTTGCACAACTTTTTCTATAGAAAAACCTATGTTGCACAACTTTTCTATATAAAAACTTATGTTTTACAACTTCTTCGATAGAAAAACAAATTTTTCTATAGAAAAACTTATGGTGGAGAACTTTTTCTATAGAAAAACTTATGTTGCATAACTTTTTCTATAGAAAAGCTTATGTTGCACAACTTTTTCTATAGAAAAACCTATGTTGCACAACTTTTTCTATAGAAAAACCTATGTTGTACAACTTTTTCTATAGAAAAACCTATGTTGTACAACTTTTTCTATAGAAAAACTTATGTTGCACAACCTTTTCTATAGAAAAACTTATGTTGCACAACTTTTTCTATAGAAAAGCTTATGTTGCACAACTTTTTCTATAGAAAAACTTAAGTTACATTCACTATTAATAGTAACATAATGACAAACATCATTATAGAAATTAGAACTGAAATACTTTTTCATTCATGGAAGTTTCATTACCTTTTCAAACTACTCTCCTATAATCAGTGATGAACACCATACTTTTTCTATTGTACTTCATTCACAAAAAGAATACAATTTTGTTGCACATTTACTTTTGTAAAAAATATTGCTATCGTTGCTGCAACTGTTGTTCATGATGTTGTGTGTCATCACAACAATTTTGTGATTATTCCTATCAACTCAAGTCATACAAAATCATCAAGTTTTCAGTTTTCTCATTCGTTCTTTTACTTTTAAAGTCAGGGGATAGTGGAGATATTTGCTGATGTTTCATTTATTTGGTAGTCTCTGGCTGTGAAGCATCTTCTTGAATAAATATCACAATCTGTTGTTGATGCGCATCATCGTGTGAAAAAAGCTTGACATCTACAAATTCTGACGAATACTCTGAAACAAAAACTCGGACTTTCCATAACAACATACATGCATAAGTATGTATGTGTCTACATAAACAGATGAAAATATTGTAGCATAACCTAAGGGTTTGTAGCATCTCTTCATCTGACCATTGGAATGAAGAAAACAGCAACAACATCTCAAACATTTATAGCAACATTAAGGGCAAAAGAAGCAAAAAACAGATCCTAACAAGAGGATGAAAACTATAAAGGAATGTGGAAGCACATCACAACGCATCAACTGAGAATGTATTGCATTCTCGTTGGCTGTTGCTGCTGCTGTTTTTCTTCTTGTTCTTCTTTTGCATTGTCATTTGTCTTATTTTTTATTTTATTTCTTTGTATGTGATTTTCTTTTATGTTGCTGATGTTATTTGGCCTCCTTTGTTAAGAGTTGCTGATGACTATGACCAGCAATTTTTCAGGATTGTCCAACAATAATTGTTTGTGCATTTTGAATAATTCAACGAAATAGTGATGCCCCTGTAAATACTAGCAACATGCATATGTATGTTCTAAAAGTGACAACATATCAACATCAATTTGATACCAATGATATCAAAGTGACAACATTTGATGTCAATGTTGAAATGAATTATCCAAATTTATGTTATAGAAAGATAAAAACTTTTTATATCACTTCTTCGTTTCCCCATCGCTGCAACTATTTCTTGTTAACTATATTCCTCATGTGTCACAATCACATTTTATCTTCCAGACCATATACAATTTTGGTATTTACTGGATTTTGCTGTTGTGCCTTTGAAAAGCAAAAAAGCACAAAAAAAGTTAAAAAAGAATCTTGTAAAATGTTCGTTCTTCTTTTCAGTCATAAAGTTAAAGAGTTTTACTTCATGTTATTGCTGCTGATATTTTTTGTTAAGTTTTCTTTCCGTTTGTGTCTTTGGCTCCACCACCGTTAGGGGGCATGTCCAAAAACAGAAAAAACCATCTGCTTTTTTTTCCTTTATTCTTCATATTGCCACTGCTTCAGCATTCTACTTGTGATGTTGCTGTCGTTGTTGTTGATGCTCATGATGTTGATGATGTTGCTCGCTTTCTGTGTGTAACTACATTGCTCTTAAGACTGTTGTTGATTGTCATTTACTTGTGACTAACAATTACTAACTTCGTTAGTTACACATTCCTTAGACGCTAAACATTTGCCTTAGTTTTTTTCACTCATCAATTCTGTTGTTGATGGTATAAAATCCTGTTGCAGATGATGATGACGATGGGAATGTTGGTGATAGTTTTCTTGTTAGTCATTTTAGTTTATATAGAGTTTTTGATTGAATTTGTGTATGAGTAGAAAAAGATGTGAATTAATTTGAAAATATCAACTTTTTGATTTGTTTAGATTTTAAAAATTATGCTTCAATTAGGGTTGCCAGTCAGGCTGGATTCGACTGGATTGTCCAGCTTTTTTAATGATTGTCCAGTGTCAAGCTAAAATTAAATTTGTCCAGCTGAAAGGTCAAAAATTAAATATTTTTAAAGAAAAACTATTTTTATGAAAAAGAACGCAATAAAAACTTTTGGAAAATTGTTTTTTTTTTTCTTTTTTCTTAAGTGATTTATGCGTTGATTAATTGATTGCCTGATCAAGTTCATTTTGCAATAAAATAACCCTCAATCAAATTTCTCCATTGTTATCAAGTATGATTCTATGTTTGAATTTGAAACTTATGTCGTGAATTATGTTGATGGCGGTACCAAGATAAGCAAATTCTTTTATAACCTCGTAGCTATAGTTCTCAATGATCACATGTGGTCCAATTCTTAAGTTTTGTTTTGATTCATTGACAACTAGACCCATTTTATTACATTCCATCTCGATACTTGAAAAGGCGGCAGTCGAATCGCGAAATGTGCGTCCGTCCCATGATATCAATGTCATCGACAATCGCAAGTAGAATGTGTTTTCTGTTGAAAATTGTTTCAGATGTATTAGCTGCAACATCTCGGACGATTTAATTTTCTCTCGATATCGCAGCGGTTAATTACTGTATTCGGTTTATCAAAAATTGAAAGATTCATCGAAGCAAATTATTAAAGCAAGCTTTTTATTTTTAACGTCCAGCTAATTTTTGGGTTGTCAAGCTGTTTTTTCCCTTATGTCCAACTTTTTCAGGATTTGTGTCTGGCAACCCTAGCTTCAGTGCATGCATTTTTTCTCAATACTCTATTTTCAATATTATTGATAAATTGTTAAAAGTTTATTAACTTATATTTTCTGTTATAATGAAAAATTTCCTTCAATCCAAGCAAAATATCAGCGAATAATTCCAATCACATCTTGAGATGAAGCATTCAGAACGTGACATAATAACAAAACTCAAGAAACAATTTATTCTAATCTTTTGCTTTTTCATGGCAGGGGTGTTTTGTTCTGGAGTGGCTACTAACCCGACGTACTAACCCATATTTAAATAGTTCATATGGAAGAACTCGCAGCACTTGTTTGCTCACTACTTTAACGGGTGTTAACGTAGCTAAACAGGTGATACCACTAGAAGGTCAGTGTCCACAGTTAAGATAAGAGATTGACCAAGATAAGTCTGTGCTTACCCGGTTAAAACCGATCAACATCTCCTACATCTCCCAAGAAACGAATTAGCTGTGCAAATTTGAGCTCTCTGTATCTCGCAGTGTCACCGTACTTAAGATCTTGCTGTTCCTAAAACTACGGCAGAAGAGCTTGTGTTACCAGTGCCAGCGAAACGGTTTGGAAAGATGTCGTACGGGACTGTCCGCAGGGCTCCATATGTGGTTCATTTAAATGGAACCTCATGATAGATCCACTGTCTCGGACATACCTACAAGCTGTTTGCCTATGCGGAAGACCTGACAATTATGAACGAAATTCAATCTCGTATTGAACTGGTGAGAGAAGGAGAACAGGTCAAGCAAATTGTAAATAAGTGTGGTACGAGTGTTGAGGTTGCTTTTGACAATACCACGATAATGCTGATGAATAGCAGCTTATCACGCCCTCATCCCCCAACCATTCGATCTGGCAGTGTTATTCTCAGATGTGTGACTGGGGTCAAATATCTAGGAATAACGATGGGCTAGAGAATGATTTTTACAAAAGACAAGCTAGTGCCGTTGCGGTTATGATTAGGCTGATTCTTATTAGCTACTGGGGCCTGAGCAGACGTGCCGTATATGGTGGGCTATTTTTTGCCTGTGCAGGATATGGTGCATCTGTAAGTCTGACTTACTATGCCTGCCTGCATGCCAGGGCTGTTCATAAATTACGTAACGCTATTTGCTCAGATTTTTACATCCCCCTGTATAACATATTGTAACAAAAATACACAAACAAATTCCTCCACCGTAACAAAAGTCATACCCCCATGAGCATTACGTAATTTATGAACAGCCTCTTCTACGGGTGTTCTTCAGGTCTTACTGGGTGTTACACCTTTTCACTTAGGATGATTCTTCTTATAACTTGGTTAATAGGAATGTTAGGGAAATCAAGTTGCTTTAAGCAGAGCAGCTTGATTGTAGGTGGAGGTAGCGCTGGACGGACAGTTGTTACTGTTGCCGGATGACATATAAATTTATAAGTGACGCGACATTTGTATGTGAACGCCAAGACTTTACCTTTGGTATGAGTTAAGGTTTTACACTGACGGGACATGGTTCACTCAATGTATTTTTATACATGAGAAATCTGTCTAATACTCCGGATTGTGGTTGTGGGTTGGAACAAGAAAACGTTAAGCATATACTTACGAAATGATCTTACTATAAAGATGTTAGGGACTTAGGTGGTATGGGAATTATTTATACTGAGGGGGTTAGAATTTCAGAGGGAGGTTGGGGTAATTTGCCCGTGAAGTATTTGGTAGGAGATTACGAAAATCGCCGCGAAAGGCAATTAAGGTATGCCTTTCGCGAATATCGCCGAAGTATCCACTCGGCATTAGAGAATTCGTCTCTGAGGTGAGTTATAGTTTTTGTTGTAGATCCCGTTTGGTTGGCTGGTCCTGGCGTTACAGCTGCTGTGGTATCACTTCTTTTGTCTTATCAAAACTCTTTTCAGGGCACTATGTGGGAGGTGTCATAGCGGGGTCTTTTTCTTTTTTTTCGTTCATCTAGTAGTAGTTAAAATATTTGTCTACGAATCTTACCGATGATTGTCTGGTACCACGGGAGTCAGGATGCTCTTTTTTTTTCTCCATCCTGACTTTTTGGATAATGGCCTCTTGGGAAGTATCGTGGGGGATGTGGTTTAATACTCAAAGCGGAGAGAACGTGCGATGCCTTTATTGTGTCGTACGTTCGGATCTAGAGTTGCATTGCCACCGGGTGCCGTACCCATAGACCCCAAGGAGATAGGCTCCATTCCCTATCAAGAATGTGTTCTTGATGCGTTCTGTGGGTACTTCAAAATTTACCAAGTATTGAGACCAATGTAAGATTAGGCTGTCAAGGCAGGTACGCACATAAATCATAATTCAAATCTGTTCCTTAAGCGTTAGCTTGAACTATTCACAGTTGTTGAAAAAAAATGCTATAACTCTAAGACCGTGCGAGCATTTTTTTATATAAGAAAGCTCAAATAGCTTTAATCTGGCAAAATCTCCCCCCTTGTAAATGCATTTTAAAACTTTAGGGCCTATGCACCCCGTGTTAACGTTGACCGATTTGGCGCAAATTTTCAGGTTTAATGCTTCTCATCGAATGACACAATAATCCGATCGGCACTTCTCTAAATTCAAATAAGTCAAAAAAGCCTCCCTAATAGACATATGTAATTTAAACGAAACTCTTTTACTATTTGACATCGCTTGACAAGTAACTATAATTTGTCTAAAAGTATGCTACAAAAATGTTTCTGAAATATCTTACATTTCGATCGATATTAAAAGCAGTGATCTGGCCCCTTTTATTACATAAACAACTGTTTTATATTGATGCCAAGCTCACAATTTTTTAGAAATAGACAGTTATCAACGGGTTGACAATTGGCTATATAGCGCCTTCATAGATCGTAATTAAGATGAAGAAATGGGTTAATGATTCCGAATGACTTAATAAGATCGGAAAAAGCCTTTAAAGAAATAAATTAAGATACAAATGTTAGTAAGACCTCCCAATGCTTGTTCTCGTCGATTTTACATAAAACTTAAATTTTTCATAGTTCTTATTCAAAAAAAAAGTGCTTTAGGTTTTTTATTTCTCTAATTATTAGAAGTCCTTTCCCATCACATAAATATTTCTAATTACAAAAAAACAATTTTATATGTTTACTTTTAATTTAAATCTTCTTTTTTTGGGGTCTTTTTTTCCTAAAACATCTAAATAATAAATCTTATTAATTGGTCCAAAATATAATAAAAGAGAGAACTTAATCTAAAAATTTATAGTTATTTACAAAAACTAACAAAACTCGAAAACTCATTCACAAAAATATTCACAAAACTAACAAATCACTATTAAAATGGAAATGTTAATAAAAATGTTTATGTTTTCTCTTCTGTTCTTCTGTCTTAGTTCTTGCCTTTTTTTTTATTATTTCTTAACTCCCAATCAAAATAGTTTTGAAATGGTTTTTTTGCAACATTTTTTTTTGTTTGAAATACAAAAAAATACTTAAAACCAAAGTGAACTATACTCCTACGTTTAGAGAAGTTTGTGAACGGCAGAGAAGACAAAGTCAGTCGGTCGGCATTTGTTGCAAGAGAAAAAAAAATGTAAAGAAAACAACAAAAAGTAGCAGCAAAAAGTAACGACAAGAAAAACTCGGTATGTAAAATAGTTATAAATACACTGAGACCATGAATAACGTGCAGACATAGGAGAAAAATTAGCAAATACTTAAAGAAATTCAAAAAGTATAGTATACTTCTAGGCTTTATTTAATAACATGTTCTTTTGCATATTTTTGTGTATACAGTTTTTTACTAAAATTAAAACAGATTCTACTATTCAGGTTAAACAAGTGACTAGTGTCACTAAAAGGACACCAACAACCAAACACACAACCATTAGATATTTGCCCATAAAACAACATAAATTTCAGCTCATGTTCGTTCATTATGTTGCAACATGTAAGAATGTGTGTTCAAGTTAGTATGAGTATGTAAGTATGAGTTTGAGCAGTTGTTGGGTTATGTTTTGTGGCAGCCAAAAACAGTAGCAGATGTAACAAAACTCCATGGCACAAATGAACATAATTCGTATTAGCAAATCTACATAAAATTTACTACACCGACTCTTCTTTCTTTTCGAATGGCCAAAACCTTCAAATGTAATGCATTCACATAACACAGGCTAACATATACTTCTGCATACATACATACATTTATCTGTATCTGTACTTGTAATCTTGGCTAAAAGTTGGCAAATATATGCATTTATATGCGTACGTGTCCGTGATTTCATATGTGTCTTCTGTAACTTCAAGGAGTTTTTGATTTTTTTTGTTTGTTTTCGTTTGTAGATTTTTATAAACTGATGAGCAGATAAATTCATTAAGCAAAACCATATAATTGTTCCTTGAGGATAGACAGTCAGGATATATCGGAAAGAATTATGACCAAAAATAGAAACATTTAATTGTTAAAATTTAAAGGTGGTGGTGGGAAGATTTTGTCTATAAAAATTGTTCATTTTAATTTTAGAAATTTAGATTAATTCCACAGCTATACAAAAATTTTGTTGCTGTGCGAACTTTTGGGATAATTCTTAGGTAAATTTTGTCTGCTGTTTCCGAGATATAATCTAGTGTCGCAAAATCTCGTTGACCTATGTTAATTCTAGAGTTATGATGTATATTCTAAAACACTTTAAGACTCTAAGATCTCCCGAACATATATCCACCAAATATCTGTATTTTTTTGAATTGAAGTTTAGTTGACTACTATTTTCAAAACTGTATTTCGAAACAACAATTTTGAATATCGGAGCAACACCCTCCGGCAGTACTGCTTAGAATTTCATTTTGGTTCGCGTCAGTTTTGTAACAAATCCTTGAACATAGATCAGTACAGAGTGACAGAGCCGCTTGCAACATATGCAAAACTATCTATTAGGCAACTCTTATTTGGGTTAGTGTCTAGGTGCTGTCAAAGAGTTTCGTTACTCAGAAACACAACATTTTCCTGTACTTCAGCATCTTCGTCTTCAGAATACGCAACTTCCCTACCTGACCTGTCCAAAGACTTTAACATTGTCAGTCATGCAATCCTTTTCGAAGACATTACTAATTCAAGTCTTCCAAATTCTATCAAAAGATGGGTTTTTAACTATGTGTGTGGCAGCGTGGAGTTTAGAGGCAAGAAGTCAAAACCATGTAGAGTTAAACAAGGAGTACTACATGGAAGAGTTCTCTCCCGAACTTGTTTAATTTCTACATCTCTAAGCTACCGGTGCCACGCGGAGTGGTAGAATTAATAAACTATGCCAAAAAAAATGGCTCGGGGCAATAACATTGACGAGCTATGCGCTAAAATAAATCACTATCTACGGAACGTAAAAAACTTCACTGCTAGAAATCTGCAGCTTTCTTCAGGCAAATCATCAGCAACGCTCTTTACCACATGGACGAACGAAGGAAGTATCGCTGGAACTGCTAAGACATTCAGTTCCAGCGATACTTCCTTTCTTCGTCCATGTGGTAAAGAGCGTCGACCATATAAGAAAACCGATAAAAAAAACCTCCCCAATTGGGAGTGACATTTAACAGCTTATACACTTCGTCAGCACATGCCGCAGAAACTTGCGATAAATTACACGGTAGGAAGAAGGTAATAAAATCGCTAGCCTGCAGAACTTGGGGAAAACGATAAAGAAACCCTATTTGTGACCTATTAAGTAATTGGTCGGTCCGTGGCAAATTATGCTGTTCTCGTGTGATCAGCAATTGTGAGCGAAACGCAGTGGAATAAACTCCAGAGTTGTCAAAATGCAGCCCTCACAAAAACAGACTAAATAAAAAGTTCTCAGAAAGCCATCTATATGAGGAAACGAGGAGACTTAAGGAACATAGCCAAATGTAAACTAGGCAATTCCTTCTGGTATGTCATATGAGAGATCATCCGAACCATCATCTAATGGAATAAGATCCCCTCCATGACATGTTAGGAAGGACTTTCCTTGCTATGGGAATGATATTAGACATCATACCACACAGCCTCTCAATATTACCCCATACAAACCAGCTCTGGAAGACATTCACAAAAGCATGGTAACATCAACATTAGCTAGTTACCAATTGAATGTTGTACTTGGTGGCCGTCCCCCACCTTTTGCAGAGATAGAGAGAAGTCTGCCAAGAATTTCTAGGGAATTACTGGCACAACTATGATCAGGATATTGTAGTCGACTTAATTCGTACTGATCCAGAATTAATCCTTCAAAACCCAACATCTGCCCAGCTTGTGAAGAAGGTCCACATTATATTATACCCAACACCTCTCTTAATGGACTGCAAACCCAACCCCCTAAACTCCTGATTCCCTATAGTATAACCCAATTGGTGCAGCGCGTCATTTGGGACTGGATTTGGAGGACTCCCCTGATATTGGAGAACATGAATGACAAATTTTAATGTTTTGGATGCAGGCCACGCTGTTATAACAACAACTTCCCTACCCTCTTGCAACATCAACATCTTCAGCAGAACAATCCACACTAAAACCATCGATTGCAGCCTGCAATCCTGCAATGGCCTCTAAGGCATGATACTGGAGATAACGCGATTCATGAGCAGTCAAGAGAAGGAAACAGAAGAAACAACTACTTTCTAAACAGTTGTAACCGGTACAAGATGCTCCGAAAAGACCCCATCAGAAGTTAAGGTTGAGAAATCGCAAAATAAAGTTCAATCTTTTGTCCTATACAATAGAGGACAATACCTTAAAGCTCAGGGTATTGCTGCCAGATAGTGGGACACAAAGTTAGAACTCTATAATGTCCACATTGCATCAGTAACTAGATGTTCAACTAGCTACCTTTTGACAATAAAACCATTTTATAGGGAGAAACGCAGGTTGTTCCATTTGCACCATGGTCTTTCGCTACCACTTCTTCGGGAAGACAAAAGAAGTGTTACGTTAGCGGAACTGATTGACCATCTGCACTCTAAGTGATAATACTCGCACTCGAATTATGAGAATTATTCCAGTTAATCAGTGATAACTATTGCAAGTCCTGATTTAAGAAACTGTGTAACCTGGGGTCCTGTTGTGTCTTCACACCAAGCTTTAGACGGAAACAATCCAACGATTTGATCGTTTTTGAACATCGTAAGTACATGAAACAAAACAGGCACTGATCTCTTAAGTGTAGTCAGTTTAGGTTATGTTAGGCAAGCAGCCGATGATAAGTCAGCGTAACTTGGGTCCTAGAAACTGGAGAAGAAAACCAGATAGTAATTTATTTTAGAACATCTATTAGAGGCTCATTCAAGCCAGCCTGTAGCCTTGGTAAATAAGTCTATTTTACGATTGCTAATACTCACTAGATCAGATATTTCATGCAAAAAAAGTCCACCCATATTAGGAGCCCTTAAAATTGAAAGAGCGGGGCAGTAGCAGAGAAGATAAGTTTCTTATGTTGTGAAAATTGCTGCATTTAGAACATTTATTGTTATTACTGGGCTATGTTTACCTGGAGATTGAACATGTGGTTTCATTGGACCAAGTGTTCTGGGATGACACATGAAGAGCTTGCTTAATAATTTATTTGCAGGCGGATAGCGATGCTTGTCGGCAGTGGAGTTTCCAGGTATGTTGTTATGTTAGGGTACCAAAAGTTCAATGTTACAATGTTCCGCCATCTCGTTAAGAGATGCGCGGCATTCGCGAGTAAGAACAGATGTCGTGTTGACATAACATAGGGATTTGATGGCAGCCTGTCTGCCGACACAGAAACGAAACTATCGTATCGTATATTCTGTGCTATCTTATTGCGACATCATATGCGTATTCGATTGTGTTGAATCTCTGAGAATTTAACTCAGTGAGCACCTCCTAGTGAAGTACCTCGACATGCTACATTATGGACAGGAGCAGTGCCCATGGTTGAGCTAAAAACTCTATAGGTAAGTGGCTATCTACAAACGAGATGATAGATTTATTGACTCTGGTTTTATGTTCTTAAAGGCGCCTTCTATATCTAGGAAGGCTGCGAGTGAATATTTGCCGAACTCAAAAGATTTTTGATTGAATGAGTGAAGTTCTGTCTCAACAATTTGTCGACATACTCGTACTGGGGACTGTAAAGATCAATTGTAGCGTGCAGATGCGCATTAATGATGTGCTCCGAAATTTTAAGAAGAAAGGAGCAAATCCTTCGGTTTCTTATGTGTATCTTTACCTGCTTTGGATGTAAAGACAACGTTGCACGTTTCCCAGGCTTCTGGTATATGAGAAAGCTTGAGGCAATTGAAATATATCAGAATTAGTCAGGGCGTTAATAGATCGGTATTATGTTGCAGATCGGCTAAAACGAAACCATCAAGACCCGCTGCTTTATATGGATTGAAACTGTCTAGAGCCCATTGGATTCTTTCCCTGTTTAGAGGGATCGGAGTGGACTCGAGTTTCGCAATGTTGAATCTAGAAGCCAGATTCTTGGCTTGGTCAATGTTAGAAGTCCAACAGTGGTTGTTCATCATGCCATCGTTCCAAAATCCTTAGTATCGTTTTTTTGTTTTTTCTCCAATTTTTACTGTAGTCGCTCTTCTTGTTCGTCGCTTGTTTCGCCCAAGTTTTCCTGCAGATGGGAATGCAGAAAATGTATATTGAGAGACATACGAGTAGCTCCAATCTTGCCATAATTTTGCTGCAAACTGTTAATTATCTGCTTGAAATCCGAGGATTAGCGGTAACCGAGAAAGTTGTCAACAACATCTTAAAATGTCCGCCGGCTTCTGTCTGTTTAAATAATGTTTCAAGCTACACCAACAGCTGACAACATACGCGAACTCACAAACTAGGAGCAATTTTGAAAAACGATATCTGGATTTGAATTCAGCGCCTCAAATAACGTCAAGATTTCTTCTCATCTGGTGTGATCCAAAACTTTTCTTTTTCGCAAATATTTGCAAAATACAAAAAAAAAATAATATTTTTTTAAACTTTTTTCGCACACTGTGGATATATTTTGATATGTAAATGTTGGTGGTGGTGAACGTTAGTTCTTTTCTTAAGAAACTTGTCTTGAACTATTTTATAGTTGTTTCATTTAATTTGTTTACATTTACATATTTGCCACATTCATACACAGAGACTCAGTTTGTCTGCTCACAGAATACACCGACCACTAAATACAAATTAAACAAATCCATAAATAATATTTAATAATATTAACAAGGATATTAGCACAGACACAAAACAACATGCAACTCATACTCGTGCAACAGACACTCATACTCATGCTATACCACAACTATATGTATTTGCCACAGTTACAGTTGCAAGAAAGTATGAGTTTGTTAATGTATATGTGTGTGTGTAAGAGTTAGGTGTAGTTTACAATAGTGTTAGTTTAAATACGCATTTTCGTATCTTATTGGCCATGTTTCAAGCAAAGTTGTAAATATGGTTATTTAGTTAGAGTTTTGTATTTGTATGTATTGTACTAGTATGTAAATACATAGATATACAAAACATTACAAATTTAAACATATGTGCACAGTCAAATGGAACGATTTGAAGTCCTGCTCTTTTGATGGCTTTAACCTCTTAAAAGCATTAGACAGTATCAAATTTAACCTCGCCGTCCCAGTGTGGATCCTACTTTTGACCTTCCAGAATATTTATAACTAAACCCTTTTTGAAGTCCAAATTTATAGACATTCAAACAGGCCTAAGAGAAGAAGTGAGATAATAGTGCGTCGAAATGTCACTAGGAATGCTTTAGTATTCAAATTTGACATCAAATCTTTTTCCCACTGTGATTATTGTTTTATTCCATTAGTGTATTTATATATAATTTTCCCTATAAATAGTATTTATTTTATATCAAGTGAGACTAAGTAGAAATGATATTTAGTACAAGGTGTTTACAGTTTTAGGTATTTAAATAAAATTTACTTTATTATCAAAAGATGGAAATATTGTAGTATTGTAGTGTCAATCATATGAAATGTGATTCTAAAAATTTAAAAAGTCGCATTTTGAAAATTATTTTAGAAAAATAAAAAATAAGCAAATAAAAAATTTACTATAAAAATAGGAAATTTTTGAAAAAATTCCTATAAAAATAAAAAATTTTTGAAACATTTCCTATAAAAATAACAAATTTTTGAATAACTTCCTTTAAAAATAAGAAATTATTGAAAAATTTCTTATAAAAAAAAAGAAATTTTTGAAAAATTTCCTATAAAAATAAGAAGTTTTTGAAAAATTTCCTATAAAAATAAGAAATTTTTGAAAAATTTCCTATAAAAATAAGAAATTTTTGAAAAATTTCTATAAAAATAAGAAATTTTTGAAAAATTTCCTATAAAAATAAGAAATTTTTGAAAAATTTCCTATAAAAATAAGAAATTTTTGAAAAATTTCCTATAAAAATAAGAACTTTTTGAAAAATTTCCTATAAAAATAAGAAATTTTTGAAAAATTTCCTATAAAAATTAAAAATTTTTGAAAAAATTTCCTATAAAAATAAGAAATTTTTGAAAAATTTCCTATAAAAATAAGAAATTTTTGAAAAATTTCCTATAAAAATAAGAAATTTTTGAAAAATTTCCTATAAAAATAAGAAATTTTTGAAAAATTTCCTATAAAAATAAGAAATTCTTGAAAATTTTCCTATAAAAATAAGAAGTTTTTGAAAAATTTCCTATAAAAATAAGAAATTTTTGAAAAATTTCCTATAAAAATAAGAAATTTTTGAAAAATTTCCTATAAAAATAAGAAATTTTTGAAAAATTTCCTATAAAAATAAGAAGTTTTTGAAAAATTTCCTATAAAAATAAGAAATTTTTGAAAAATTTCCTATAAAAATAAGAAATTTTTGAAAAATTTCCTATAAAAATAAGAAATTTTTGAAAAATTTCCTATAAAAATAAGAAATTTTTGAAAAATTTCCTATAAAAATAAGAAATTTTTGAAAAATTTCCTATAAAAATAAGAAATTTTTGAAAAATTTCCTATAAAAATAAGAACTTTTTGAAAAATTTCCTATAAAAATAAGAAATTTTTGAAAAATTTCCTATAAAAATAAGAAATTTTTGAAAAATTTCCTATAAAAATAAGAAATTTTTGAAAAATTTTCCTATAAAAACAAAAAATTTTTGAAAAATTTCCTATAAAAATAAGAAATTTTTGAAAAATTTCCTATAAAAATAAGAAATTTTTGAAAAATTTAATATAAAAATAAGAAATTTTTGAAAAATTTCCTATAAAAATAAGAAATTTTTGAAAAATTTCCTATAAAAATAAGAAATTTTTGAAAAATTTCCTATAAAAATAAGAAATTTTTGAAAAATTTCCTATAAAAATAAGAAATTTTTGAAAAATTTCCTATAAAAATAAGAAATTTTTGAAAAATTTCCTATAAAAATAAGAAATTTTTGAAAAATTTCCTATAAAAATAGGAAATTTTTGAAAAATTTCCTATAAAAATAAGAAATTTTTGAAAAATTTCCTATAAAAATAGGAAATTTTTGAAAAATTTCCTATAAAAATAAGAAATTTTTGAGAAATTTCCTATAAAAATAAGAAATTTTTGAAAAATTTCCTATAAAAATAAGAAATTTTTGAAAAATTTCCTATAAAAATAAGAAATTTTTGAAAAATTTCCTATAAAAATAAGAAATTTTTGAAAATTTTCCTATAAAAATAAGAAATTTTTGAAAAATTTCCTATAAAAATAAGAAATTTTTGAAAAATTTCCTATAAAAGTAACAAATTTTGAAAAATTTCCTTTAAAAATAAGAAATTTTTGAAAAATTTCTTATAAAAATAAGAAATTTTTGAAAAATTTCCTATAAAAATAAGAAATTTTTGAAAAATTTCCTATAAAAATAAGAAATTTTTTAAAAATTTCCTATAAAAATAAGAAATTCTTGAAAAATTTCCTATAAAAATAAGAAATTTTTGAAAAATTTCCTATAAAAATAAGAAGTTTTTGAAAAATTTCCTATAAAAATAAGAAATTTTTGAAAAATTTCCTATAAAAATAAGAAATTTTAGAAAAATTTCCTATAAAAATAAGAAATTTTTGAAAAATTTCCTATAAAAAAAAGAAATTTTTGAAAAATTTCCTATAAAAATAAGAAATGTTTGAAAAATTTCTTATAAAAAAAGGAATTTTTGAAAAATTTCTTATAAAAATAAGAAATTTTTGAAAAATTTCCTATAAAAATAAGAAAATTTTGAAAAATTTCCTATAAAAATAAGAAATTTTTGAAAAATTTATTTTTTTTATGGGAAATTTTTTTATGAGAAATTTTTAAAAAATTTCTTATTTTTATAAGAAATTTTTCAAAAATTTCTTATTTTTAAAGGAAATTTTTCAAAAATTTCTTATTTTTATAGGAAATTTTTCAAAAATTTCTTATTTTTATAGGAAATTTTTCAAAAATTTCTTATTTTTATAGGAAATTTTTCAAAAATTTCTTATTTTTTTAGGAAATTTTTCAAAAATTTCTTATTTTTTTAGGAAATTTTTCAAAAATTTCTTATTTTTATAGGAAATTTTTCAAAAAATTATTATTTTTATAGGAAATTTTTCAAAAATTTCTTATTTTTATAGGAAATTTTTCAAAAATTACTTATTTTTATAGGACATTTTTCAAAAATTTCTTATTTTTAAAGAAAATTTTTAAAAAAATTGTTATTTTTAAAGAAAATTTTTCAAAAAATTGTTATTTTTAAAGAAAATTTTTCAAAAATTTGTTATTTTTATAGAATTTTTTTCAAAAATTTCTTATAGCTCTACAACCACTCATAAACTATAACCATGGTCCGTGCATGATTTCCCTGGTCGGAGACCTGCTTGCATTTCTCTTAGCTCTTATGTGATCGGAGAATGATTTCTTGCTGATCATTCTTATATCTAAGGATTCCTAAGATATAAGAAATCCAATTTAATGAATCGTTGTTGTTTATCTGCCTTGCCGGAGTAAAGTAAATCACATACTAATAAATCCACTTTTTAAATGCTCTTACTTCACCGGCTATTTACTTATACATACATACATATAAATATATACAGTAGAAATCCTTTATATATGATCTCCATCTTGGTTTGTATGTAGATCTCTTCTTTTAAGGTATCAATTTTCTTAGTTCAATTCCAAAACCGCAGAACAATGCTTAATTTAAAGTCATCAGTTTTAGAGATTGTCTGCGAAAAGTTTGCGTATAAAATCAATTTAATTAAATGATTCCTATCGCTCATAAAGACTTAAAAACTTTATTCCAAATAAAATGTAAAATAAAAAGACATTTATTATTTTGAATGCGAATGGGGACCTCGTCCTCGTAGTTGTGCCATTGTGAACATTTGACGCAATTAATTGTTGCATCGACACTTGTTTTATGTTGTTCATGTGAGCGCGAGAAACTTGAACAATGTTGCGTAGACATTTAAAAATGTTTCTGAAAAAATGGCTGCCTCCATCCGTTCGTGAATCTTAAGGCAATGTTTAAAAGTTGACAATAGTTGTGAAGTTGTTAGTGTAAAAAGCGTCTGCTGTTGGTTCATTTAAAGGGTCATTTTTCTTAGGATTTCATTCGTTACGTTTCCTTTTTCATCTCCGGCTTCTCCTTCATCTTTTGCTGCTGTTGCTTTTTTTTTAAGATTTTCATTATTGTTTTCTTACTTTTTTTTTTGTTGTTGTTGCTCCTCAATGTTAGTTATTCCTTTTGAATTTTAAAGGGATCTGGGGCATTTATCAATGTTTTATATCGTAAAATCACAAAACTTTTGTTTTGTCTTCGTTTTCATGCTTTTGTTCATGTTTTTTTATTGTTGATTTGCTTGCAATTTACTCGTTTCCTAAAGTCTTTCTATAGCAAATGGTATCCAACAATTTCACTTTATTCGAATTCGATTTATTTATAAATTTTATTTTGTTCCTTTAGTAATTCGTTTGTTGGCTCTGCTCTGTCTGTCCGTCTGTCGTTATCATCATTGTTGAGTTCATAAATCAGAAGCTTTATTTATTGAGATATTTATCAGTGATCATTTGGTTGTGAAATTTAATGTTGCCTTCTCTAAATGATGGCGAAGTGCATGTGCACTTGCATGTTTACAGAGAATTATTGTTGAGATTTAGATTTTTTTTGTTAATTTTGTTAAAAAAAATATGCTTATTTATTCATTACACATACAAATACATACACATATTCAATTATATGCATTTGTTCCAATCAAACTATATCGATCTCAAAACCTTTCATAGATGTAAATCACAATGTAAATGTACCAAATGTGGTTCTGATCTTACTAGGAATGCAGTAGGTGTGATTAGACCGCGATATCTTAAGAATAGATTAAATTGTACTTTAGAGCTTTCGATTTATAAAGTGTGTCCCAACTAGAACGCAACTTTTAAATTTGGCGCGATGTTAAAATGTCAAACAAAGACACTTCGAATAATTGTTATTGTTTGCTAGTAGAAGTTATGAGCCCAGCAAAACTTTGGTAATGGCAAGTACTCTGGTAACTGGTTACCTTGTAATGAGTACAACATACCCTCCGAATAACTAATAAGTTCTTACATAAGTACTTATTTGTAATTAAGATGGTAATTTAAAGTGAATGGCCCCGGTTCAAATCCTATCAAGACCAACAATTTTTTTTATTTTTTTTTTTTTTTATTAAAAGAGTTTTTTTAAATGATTTTTGAATTTTAAGAACTTAAATATTACCTTCTGTAAAAAACAAAATTTAAAACTAACTCACGGTAATGAAAAATACCATAATAAGTCAATTTTGATTATTTAGGGGATATTGAATACCAAACACGGTTCTGATTGGTCTTTACTTATCCTTCATCTCAACTGTGGATACTGATCTCCTCGTGGTATCACGTGGGGAACTAGTTTAACACCACTTAATGTAGTAAGCTTACATGTACCGAGAGTTGTCCCATAAGATCGAAAAAATGGGTTAGGACGACGGGCTAGTAACCCACTCTTGGAAAAAACAATTACTATGAAGAGGCTAAAATTAGAACAAAACAAGTAAGAAAGCGCTATAGTCGGTCAAGCCGACCATACGATACCCTTCACCACTAAGGTCAAAGGTGTTATTTTTCCTGTATAAAGCCAAATATTTGCTAAATTTTGCCATCATACAAACATTTTCTCAAAACGTATATATTCAACCTGTTTCCAACATTTGGACTTATATGAGAGCTAGGGTCAAATGTGGACCGATTATCTCGAAATTTGGCAAATTGATTACAGTTGTTACAAAAATTATGTATGCAAAAAATAAACTCAAAATTTTTATAATTATTAGATTTACGAGCGTTTTAGTGATTTTTTGTCTCATTTAGTGCGTTTTTGAAGAAGAGTTTGTATAGGAGCTATGGTCAAATGTGGACCGATTTCAACGAAATTTGGTACAGTGATTTAGGTTTACATAAGCAGTATCTGTTTTAAATTTCATGAAAAAATATTGATATTTGTGGCCAATATAGCAATTCCGGGAAGTGGGACCTATGGGAGGTACCATAAATAATGGACCGATTTTGACCAATTTCAATAGCCATGGTCCCATTATCAAAAAAATGATCTGTGCCAAATTTCATCGAATTATCTTTAGAATTTGACCAATTTCAATAGCCATGGTCCCATTATCAAAAAAATGATCTGTGCCAAATTTCATCAAATTATCTTTAGAATTGCGACCTGTAGTTTGATTGCAAGGTTTACATGGGGGTCCAGCCAGCCAGCGGTCCAGCCAGCCAGACGGACGGACATCGCTAAATCGACTCAGAAAGTGATTCTAAGTCTATTGGTATACTAAAAGGTGGGTATAAGACAAATATTTCTATGCGTTACAAACATCAGCACAAACTTATAATACCCTTTCCACCTATGGTGGTGAAGGGTATAAATATCCCAAAACCTAATGTTAAAAGAGGACGTCCGTAAATTCAATAGAGAATATTTGCACAAGATTGAAGTCCATGGAATTCTAAAATAGGCTCGGACTTTAACCGTAACAGGTTGTAACTATAGGCCGTTTAAGTACTTAAAGAGTCAATGTTATATAAAAACTTATACAAAAAGGAAGATTTAAATTGTTTAAGTTTTAAAATAATTTGAAAAAAAGTTCTTTCTTTATTAAATGCATTAAACATTAACAAAAAATCATATAGAAATATTTTTCCAAAAATTACCACAAAGCAAAGAAGCAGGGAAAAACAAAGCTATTGAAACATGATTTTGGATCTAAAAATAAAAATTGTATATATTAATTATAAGCTGCTAAGTTTTTAACATATGAAGTAGCTCAGTGGAAGAGTCTCCGTAGGGGTCTGGGTTCGAGCCCCCGTGGGGTCATAAAAAAAATTTTGTATTTCGTTTAAAAATATATTTTTTAAAATAAAACAACAACAAAAAAGTTGTTGTCGTTTTCCAATTGCTTACCCAAGTCATTAATTTTCTACAATTGGTAAGTACTTGCCTCCAATGACATTCCCATGTTAATGTAATGACTTAAACAGAGAATGAGTAAGTAGTTCGTGTTCAATAGTTTAGCTGTTTAACTCATTATTTGGTAATGAAAAGTTTTGCTGGGAGGTTAGTAAAAATGGAGCGCTACACGAATGAACAACGCATTTTCATTGTGAAATTGTTTTACCAAAAATTGTGAAAGTTTTGCGGCCACCGTTCGCAAATTGCGATCAATTTGGGGTCACAATAATGCTCCAAAAGAGTCAACTGTAAAGAGTTTAATGGATAAATTTACCGAAACTGGGCCTGTTAGTGATGTAAGGACAACAAAGCACCTTCGATCAGGTCGATCGACCGAAAATGTCGCAGCTGTACGTGAAGATGTCGCTCAAACTCCATCCACCTCAATTCGACACCGAGCTCAGCAAATTGGTGTCTCCAAATCCGCTAGGCAGCGAAAGATTTGCATTTTCATGCATACAAAGTTCAATTGACTCAGGAACTGAAGCCAGATGGCCATGTAGAGCGAAGGGAGTTCGTTAATTGGGTATTGGAAAGACAACATGAAAATGCTGATTTTGCCGATAAAATCATCCCATTTTGTCAATAGGTAGAATTGTCGGAATTGGGGTGAGGAAAATCCTCGAGTGATTCACGAGAAGCAACTGCATCCTCAACGTGTCACTGTGTGGTGTGGTTTTTGGGCTGGGGGAATCATTGGATCTTTTTTTTATGAACATGAGGCAGGTCAAGCGCAAACAGTCAATGGTGTTCGGTATCGTGAAATGATAATCAGTTTTTTCTTGCCTATAATTGAAGAAATTAATGTGGAGGGCATGTGGTTTCGTATTTTAGAGACCAGAATAGGCTGCCTAGATCGTGCGACACCTTTAGCTTTTTTTTTTCTTTGGGGTTTTTTGAAGTCGATGGTTTACGCGAATAAGCCGACGAGGACTCAAGCCTTAAAAGAGGAAAGTGGACGCTTTATTAATGAAATACCGCAGCATTTATGCAAAAAGGTCATTGAAAATTTCATTAAAGGATCGCGTGTGTGCCAGCAAAGCAGCGGCGGCCATCTGCACGATATCTTGTTCCATACATAACCTCATTCTGCTTACTTTACGATATAATAAAGTTTCACGATTTTTTTTAAATATCTGTGTTTTATTTAAAATTTAAAAATTGCGTTCTAGTTGGGACACCCCTTACAATCAATTGAATCAAGTGGCTGGTAAAATAGAAAGTAAAAACTACATATGTGCCAGCGCATAGAGAAAGAGACCTAAGGGTATTTTGCTCGCATAGAGAAAGGGACCTAAGGTACTAATATCAATCCTTACGGGACACTGCATAATAGGATTACATGCTAGAAGACTTAATCTTCAAACCAATGACTACTATAGAAGTTGTCATAGCGTTGAGGTGGAAGAGACTATCACTCATCTTCTCTGTCACTGTCTAGCCCTTGCTGATCATCTTGGCTACCCGTTTCTGCATGATTTATCAGAGGTCTCGTACTTCAACATTCGTATGATTGGCTCATTTATTGCTACATACGGTTGGCTCTAACAGAGCCTTGATGTTTTCGGTAATAGGGAATATTTTTCTTTTCTCTCCTCTGCATCTGACACAAAGGGAGCATCTGACACAGTTCTCTAGGACCCAAGTGACGCGGACTCTGTTGTCAGCCATCTGCTTAAACTAACCCAAGCTCCCTAGGAATCTTATGAGATTAGTTTAGGTTAGTGGGGTACTTTAGAAATCGGACTTAAATAGACAATAAAGCCCATTTTGCTACAATAAAAGATAGAAAAAGCACTTGTTATATGCTTTCTGTATGTTTAGGCAGGACAAGTGCTGATAGCTTGTTTTATTGGATGAACATCATCAACACAACTACTGCAAACTAGTTGCAATACTCGTCCAACTCAAGTGTCTTCGAATCAATAATGGTAGCCGATATTCAGCTTCTTTGGAATAAGATGCTATAAATTAAATGTGTGTAAAGATAAAGAGAAACACTTATTATAATTTTTCCGAAATTTATAATAATTTTTAATATTTCTGAAATACGAGATTATGCTTTGGGAGGATTTCAGATTGCGAGGAAACCAGGCAATGTGGGATCATGAGGCGGATCATGTTACTTTGTCTGTATTAATGGGTGGCGATAATATTGAGAAATCAAATCCTCTTGATATTCTAGGCATGAAAACTTAATGGGATGCTAACGTAGGGTTTTAAACATTTAATTACATCGGTATACTATTACTATTTACACGACGCGGTGTTTCTATTTTGGAGCTTTTTTATCGAGTGCAAAAAATAATGAAAGTGCTTACCATTGACCTTAGGGTTGTGTTCGTTTTACTTTAGACGTTACTACTTTGGAATGTGCTCTAACGATATCAAAGTTTTTTACACTACACGTCTATGTGTTAAAGCTCATCCCTTCGTAGTCAGATGGCCAGTGCACTTTAGCCGTACAGTTCGTATGTGGAATTAGCATTCCTCGGAAATTTTCCCTAGCTCCAACACACTCTAACCTAAGTGGTGGTCCTAAGTTACAAAAAAAGTAATTATGCATATATCGAGTCTTCAAAATCTTTCAGCGAGAACATTTAATATTTAAATGGGATCTCATTTGTCCACATATCATTTGTATGCGAACTTGCAAGTGCCTAAAGATATACCAATCGAATCCATTTCTTCTTTAATTGATTATATGCCTCGTATGTATGTTCCTAAAGCTGTGCACTAACTAGGGTTGCCAGACACAAATCCTGAAAAAGCTGGACATAAGGAAAAAAAGCTTGACAACACAAAAATAACAAAAAACTTGCTTTAATAATTTGCTTCGATGAATCTTTAAATTTGTTATAAACCGAATTGCGAATGCCGTAATTAACCGCAGCGATATCGAGAGAAAATGAAATCGCACATTGCGCGATTTAACTGCCGTCTTTACGAGTATCTAGAAGAAATCTTCTAAAATGGGTCAATGAATCAAAAAAAAAAAACCTTAAGCTACGCTCTACAAAACGCTTATGCTACCCGTGTTATTATATGGTGTTGAATCATGGGCACTTGCACAGGCAGGGGAAGTTATTCTTGAAGTTTTTGAGAAGAAGATTGAAGGTAGATGAAAACTGAAAATTGTTTGTTTTTGTTCAGTCGATAATCTACGCTTTTACTTTTGGTTTATGAACATAATTCTGAAAAGTTTTGTTTGTAAATATAGTAATAATGCTAGGTTTTCGATCTGTCTAAATTGGGGATAATCCTCCTGAAGAGATTTCTTTACCAACCATCGAAACGCGTCGAGGAATTTGGTTTCTCCGCAAACATTTTTTGACTTTTTATCAATAAATTGGTCTGTTACATTAATAAATAAATGTAACAGATTTAGGATCAAATGCGAATACTCTTCTTTTTGGAAGAAGATTTTACAAAAAATATTTGGACCAGTTTGCATTAACAATGAATATCGACATTGAACACACAATGAGCTGTAAAAAAAAGAGGACGTCCGAAAATTCGATGGAAAGGCCAAGTAGATTAAAATCTTTCCAAGCTTGACCTACGAATTGGAGAATATGCGCACATGATTGAGGCGCATGGAATTCTACAATATACTCGGTCTTTCCCTTAATAGGTTTTTGATATAGGAGATTTAAGTAGAGTAAGCACAATGGGGAAATTTGATAGAGGGTAATTTTTTTACAAAATGGACTTGATCAACAAATCAATTAATCAACGCATAAATCACTTAAGTAAAAAAGAAAAAAAAAATACACTTTTGAAAGTTTTCAAAATTTCAATTCTTAAACTTTCAGCTGGACAAATTTAATTTTAGCTTGACACTGGACAAGCACTAAAAAAGCTGGACAATCCAGTCGAATCCAGCCTGACTGGCAACCCTAGCACTAACACAAGATTGATACTGAAGCACAGAACCATAACGTTGATAAGATAAGCTGCAATCTAGGGATAATGTTGAATTCCAGAGATTAACGAAAACTTGACTATAACAAAATATGGTGATCCCTAAAGATTTGAGGACATTCCATCTCTGCTACTTTTGGTACTTTTTCAATAGCCAGAATTTCGTACTAAAAAACACTATAATAACAAAGTGGATTTTGTATTATAAATATTTATCTGTGAATAAACCCAGATGTATAATAGACTATTAAGTCGTTCCTATGTATCTGGTATGAGTGTATGATATTTTCTGTTAACTCGAAGAATAGGTATGTTAAGTATTTGGGTTATTACACACTTTAGCAAAAAATCAAACCATTATTGAACTTCGGATCAGTTTGGAAGATTCATTAACGTTCGAGGATTATAATTAATATAATTAAAAACATTTTAAGGTAATTTGAAGACTTTCTATCAATTATCCCCAAAATTTCAGTAAATCCTATCCCATCCCAAATAAATAAACCACCTCAAAACTTTTATCTCAATGAACCTTCCAAAAAAAGGACTACACAAATTTCTGGATCAACATAAATTGTATGCACTTACAACATAAAAAAAATTGTACGCCAAACTGCAACAAAACAACAAAAAAAAATGTAAAATTAAAACACCATTTGATTTGTTAGTTCACGCTTAATGATTATCGATGGCAATAAATCTCATGCAGCAGCATGTTTCTTCAACACAAAAACAAACAACTAACAAAATTTACAACAAAACAAAATCGTAAAATACAACAAAGAAAAACAAAAAAAAAATAAAAAATAATAGTTAAAAAACAAAATGTTTAAACAAGATGACAAAAATGTTAACGACCATCGACAAAAAGGACCAAAACAAAAAACAGACGATGACAGTAGTAGTGGTTGTACAACAACAGCAGAAAACAAACATAAACACGCCCTAAAATGATATGTCAAAGCTAAAGGATGAGGTCAAGGAAATAGTTTATTGTAAGGGAACCTCTATAATGATGAGTTCAAAATCATCGCGAGTCTAAACTGTGACAGATCGAGCTTCACAATGTAGGAAATTTAAGAAAAAAAAAAGTCAAGTTTAAGAAGGGGTTTTCAAGTAGGGCAATTTTTCGATTGCTCAGCCAAATATCCGATAAATTCTTTTATTGTAAGGGCCGATGTTGAATGTGAACCACACCTAAACGCCAAGTTTTTTTTCCGAATTTTATTTGACATTTCTCTATTTCAGACTTACTCAATTTGAACCATGGAGAGATACACAATCCAACAACGTGTTAAAGTTTTCCAGACTTATTATGAAAATGGGCGTTCAAATCAAAATGCATATCGTGCACTTCGTGATTTTTTGGTCAATTTGATCGTCCAAATGTGCGTACAATCGCAAAAATCGTGGAAAAATTCGAGCAAACCGGGTCTGTAGAAGATGTGAGAACACCAGTGCATGCTCGTACAGCTCGTACTGCAGAAAATATTGCTGCTGTTCGCGATAGTGTAGCTGAGGCCGGTCAGGCAGTTACTGTGAATGGTGTTCGCTATCGTGAGATGATAACGAACTTTTTATGGCCCAAATTGGAAGATATGGATGTGGACGATATGTGGTTTCAGCAAGACGGTACCACTTGCCACACAGCTAACGAAACAATGGCTCTTTTGCGCAACAAATTCAATGGCCGTGTTATCTCACGTAATGGCGATGTCAATTCGCCGCCAAGATCATGTGATTTGACACCGTTGGACTTTTTTCTTTGGGGTTATTTGAAAGAAAAGGTGTACGTCAATATTCCAGCAACAATTCAAGAGCTAAAGGATGAGATAATTCATCACATTAACGGCATAGAACCTCCATTATGCCTCAGGGTCATCGTAAATTTGGATCATCGGATTGAGGTGTGTCGCTGTGGTCGCGGCGCCCATTTGGCCGATATTTTGTTCCACACATAATTGAGTAATACCAATACATCATAATAAAATAAAATTACAATAATTTCCTAAATAGTTTGTGTTTTATTCAAAATCAACATCGGCCCTTGAAATTTAACCACCCGATATTTCAAACTTTCGAAGTTGATTATCTCAACAAGAATATGTCGATGGACTCAGTTCTTTTTGTGTAATAAACAACCATCGCCCATTATACCATCGTCGTTGGTTTAAAAAGTAGTTCCGAAGCCGACAAATTTCATGAAGTTGCACCAATGCTAGATCGTCATATGACGTATTGTGTGATAGTTCCACTTCAATACATTCGATTTTGCATAAACACTAAGTTTTAAAAAATAAAAATTCCCCTTAAATATCGCATAATTATAAATAGCTTAAAATGAAGATCGCGTCATGTTGACCTTCTCCACATTCTAGCAGGTGCTCCAATACGACGGCTTCCCTGTGGACTCTAACGAAGCGCTTGTTGAGCGATGTTGGTATTTGGTATAAGAATCGTTGCTTTGTACCCAACATACCCTACATTACCCATTTAAAAATAATAGTTGTAGTTATTTCTCGCCTTGGGATCTGGGATTTTACATAATGCGGAAAGTTTCTGATTGTCATGCACTTGGGAGTGTCGAAAAACAATTTCTCAACAAGACTTTCCCAGTAGCTCACTACTTCAGGTCTTAGAACAAGTATGCGATGGCAATGACTTCATCTGTTCCCTACCCCTATAGCTAGCTAGAGTGAGAAGGCGAATAGTTGAGTAGCCTGAATTCACGACTAAAATGTGTGATTTGACATATAGATATGAGCCCTATTACCAATCTAGGAAACAGTAGGCTCGCCATCAGTCTTTCCGAAATTTCTATTCCCAGCGAATCGCTATGACGTTCTTTGCTTTAGTGGGAGTTAAAGGAACATATCGTGAGCCTATATTCAATACCGACTATGAACCAAATGGAATATTTTTAAGGAGAGGCAAAAAACTGTTTAATATCTAAAATATTTAAATAGAAATCAATATTTCTTCCACAATATATTTAAGCCATGTTTACTGAATCATGTTGATGAAAATAAAAGAAAATTTGACGTTCCTCACGGTGCTATGGTTGATAGAAGGTAATGCAATTGTAAAATTAAAATTTTGTTGGCTCATAGACGGTATTGCAAAGTTAAAATGTATGGTATAATTTTAAATTTTTTAAGTTTTATCACTAAAAAAAAATAAAAAAAGCAAGAAAAGTTGATTTGATACATATTTATTTATATATTCTGCTATGATTTTATATCATCTGAACTATATTATCATAAAAATAATGATATTCTGATGGTATAACTGGCTTCAAATCCTGTAGATGTTTCCATTTGCTTTGCTGAATAGGAAGTTGCTTGTAGTATAGGGGTTTTGGCTCTCTATGTTCTGTATATTGTCTAATTCGGTTTGGTAAGTTTTCGTATTCTGCGTCAAAATTAACTTTAAACTTAACTTCACCATTTGGTAAATACTTTAGAGATCTTAACTGCGCAACGGTAGGATCGTGTTTCGTTTGACCAGGTCTTATGCTCTTAAAGCGAATTAGTTTTTCATCGTTGTAGTTTTTAAAAAAATCGTAATTTAAATACATTGCATCAAATGGTTTGTTGATTACGATGTTGTTAATTTTTACTGTTCTCCGTGCCTGTTCTGTTATTTTGACATAGTCTATAGGCAAGTATATTGATTGATTTTTGAGTTTGAGTTCTATTTTTGCATGTGCACTATCACACTCCATTTGCGTATGTCCTTTCTCCAAGTACTTTTGTTCAATTATCTTGTTGTTCTCAATTGCAAGAATTGACAAGGCATTTGACAAAATATGGTTACGGTTTTGATATCCACAGCCATCCGAATAAATTATGATTGGCAAATTGTCTGATAAGCAATGTATTTTTAGGTGGTGTACTATGATGGATACAAATGTTGAAGCAGACAGATCACCATTTGCTTCATTCCACCAATAATTGGTGCATTGATGTGTTGCAAGATTATAAAGCGTGAAGTTGTGAACTTGTAGGCGCTGTTTAAAGTAAATAGCTGAAGCATTAATATTTGGACAGAGCTTCACTCCTTGCACATCCATAGTAAAAACATGACACTTTTCTTCTACCGCCGCGACTTTGTCTATATTCTTTTCATCTTGGGCTCGCTGTTTGTTTAAAATGTGGATATTGTATTCTTCGACTGTAATTTGTTTGGCATTATAAGAAACACATAAATCACATTGATCCTTACGAGGCATGTACAGAGCATAATTTTGGTCATCAAAATATTTTGCAAAGGTAAAACTTGAAACAGTGGGAACTTGCTTTTCGGCACAATACTTTACGTAGTCTCTGTAAGTATCAGCTTTTGTCTTAAATGTCGCAGCAATGTAGATTTTTTTAGTTGTTTTGCGACAGTAATGGCTCTCTACTTTGTCCAATTTTTCGAAATATTCCTTTAAGTGTATCTTACAATTACTACTTTTACAAGCAACATTCGATTGTTTATTTGTTGTAAGTGACACGCTTTCTTTATATTTATAATTAGAATTAAACCAACCTTTAACCATAGCTTGCTTTATCGACAAAGTTGACAAGAACATGGATCGACAAACTTGCAGGGATCCATGCTTGTGTGGTAGTTTATATATAAAGCTATTCTGTTTTTTTGAATCTATAACTCTTGTTCTTTTTATTGGTATCTGTGATAAGTTGTTATTAACAAAAACTTTTTTAGATTCCCAGTTTAGGTCCCAGAACATTTTAAATATATTTGTTCTTCTTTCTTCATCAAACTTTTGGCAGTGTCTTGTGGAAACTTTCTTACAATATGCCGATGAGCACATTGGACCAATTTTTTTCATAGATTTTGGTGAGTTTTGCTTAAACATTCCTTCAGATTTTGAAAATCCCAAATAATTTTGGCCCTTCATTCGTTTTGTTGCGTTTAAAACTCGACTAGATGATTTAGGATTATGTGCTCTCTTAGATCTACGACGACCCATTGCATAAAAATTGTTGCATTCTTCATTTTCGGAATCTAGTAAAAACAAATTTAATGTTGTAGATTATAAAAATAAATTAACCAACTAACCTTCTATTATATTATTTTCATCTGCTTCATTTGAAGAGGAATAATCTATTGCAATAAGTTTCAATGCACTATGAGACATTTTATCTTATTATTACAATTTTTCGTAAGCAAAAAAAACACGAGCTCTGTAATTCAACTTATTTTTTTAATGCAAAAACCAAACGTTATTTTTCAGATGACAGATTTTCAAATGAATACTTAACAATGTTGTTGAACTAATAGAAACACTTTGTTTAATATAATAAGTTTATAAAATTTATTTGGTTGATAGACGGTATTGCATTTAAAAACAAATTGTGTGGTTGATAGATACATTTTAAATTTTGAAAAAAAAAGTTCTAAAATAGATTTCTTCTCTCTGATTTTTATTAAAAAGATGTAACTATTATCAAAAAACAGTTTCCCAATAAAAAGTGATTTTGAAAAAAATGGTTCATAGACGGTATTGAATATAGGCTCACGATATATATTTCTTACACTTAAACTTTCTTACATTTAAACTTACATTGAACTTATAGACGTTAAAACCTTCTCGAAGAGCAGGATAGTATAAGCATAGCTCTGTATATTGCCTTAGGCTTTTCTACATGACTGAAGTACAATTGATGCCTTTGACACTTCAGGAAGTATTTTGAGGCTTCTGGAGAGTTAAGAGTTCACAGCTAGAGTACGCAATATTCGGCAAGGCTAGTGTAGAAGTTCAACATTGTCAAAATTAGAATATTGAATATACTTAGTACTTTAATTACTGGTGGAACATAGACCCTAACAAATGTTTTCCATGTAGGTTTATCGGTAGTCATCATTTTCATCTCGTTCCATTTTATACCGAACTCGCTCAGCTCATTTTTAGTCTCCACGTGTTTGCTGGTCTCCAGACCTCCTGGAACTTTCAGCATTTTATTCGACAGCTTGCCGAGTAATGTCAGTGACTGCTTTTCTTAAAGCCAACGATATTTTCTAGTGTGCATACTTGTTTGAAGCGGTGCGCAACCATAGGTCTTGATTAGAGATTGTGCAGGGCCAATTGAAAAACTCGATGCTGCCCAGGCATCGAGTTATTCAATACAACATCAAGAACTATATTTAATAGCAATGGGGACAGCACACACCCTTGATGGACTCCAACCTTTACACTGATTGGTTGGCCCTGACAACCTTCATGGAGGATACAGCAGAACGCGTTATTTTAGAGCTCTTTGATGAGTCGTATAATCTTCTCAGGTACTCCATTGCATCTTCAAACCCTTGGGCTATTGATGTGATCAATGCATGATTTATTTGGTCTAAGGTCTTGTTCGTGTCTTATCTGTGGTTCGACAATGGACGCTATGTGACTGTGCAGAATGTGGGCTATGACTTTATTGGTCATTTTAGGAAGAGTGATACCCCTCCAGACCTTCTCTGAGGACATTTGGGAGTCTTTCGCCCGACCATTTTTTTGTTATCAAAGGCTTTAAAAGCTTTATGAATAGTGTTGTGTCAGCTTTTACTTATTCAGGTGGTATTCCGTCCGTACCTGCAGATTTTCCAGACTTAAGGCGTTTAATTGCAGCAGTTTTTTCTAGAGATGTTGGTGTTGATATATCAAAATCGTAATTTGATTGATGCTCAGGATTGCAATCACATATTTAACACCACTCAGTCGGATTGACTGATAGTAACTTTTTGTAGTTGCCTTCCCACAATTCAATCTGTTGATTTTTGGAGTAAATCAAGTCGCCTCAAACGCCCACAATTTCCTTCGTAATTCGATATAGGTCCTTGGATCGACCTGTTTCACTGGCTATTTGGGCTTCTCCGCTTATGCGCTTCGTTTGATTTCACGATTTAGATGTTAATATTTGCGCTGTCTTTGTTATTTGATTTGCAGGGTTTTGGCATCATTTAAATTCCCTTTGGCTAGTTTTCTATCTTCAATTATTTGCCATGTTTTACTAGAGATCCAAGGCTTTTTGACTTTTTTTATAGCCTATTTGACTAGCAGCAGTTTCAATAGAAGCAATTTTTTTTTTTGAAAAGTGTAACCATTCAGTTTTAGCTGGATTGTAGTCCAGAATATTAGAAGCGTTTAAAGTGTTAAGTGTGGTAAGAGCCAAACAATATAGAAAATAATTTTGTAACTCAATCAATAAATCTGAGAAAAATATTGAATACGTATTTGGTACTTTTTTGATTTCGGGCGCTAAAATGGGTAAAAAAGGTATAAAATGATAACTTAACACCTCATGAAACAAAATGAATAGGAAAAATATGTGAATTGCGTTTTTATAAAAAAGTACCGAATTCAATTCATACCAAGTACGAAATATGCATATGTAACTTTTTAGAAATTAGGGGACAAAAGGGGACAAAATTGGTAATGTTATAACTTTTAAACAAATGAATGTATTTCTGTCTATATATCCTTTATAGGATAGTAAACTATGCATTTAACCATGTTATGCTCATCCAATAATCTTTAGCTAAAGTTATTGCGCATGAGACGACAAAGGTTTTTAAGTTGGTATCACTAATTTCCAACAGGTGGCGCCACTGAAAATTACTCAAAATTAATCAAATCGTAAACTATGTATTTGATCATGCTATGATCTTTGGCGAAGTTGTTTCAAATGAGCCGCCAAGGTTTTTTACTAGGTATGAACATTTTCCAACAGGTGGCGCCACTGAAAATTACTCAAATTGAATTAAATCGTAAACTGTGCCTTTGATCTTGCTATGATCTTTAGCAAAGTTGTTACTAATGAGACGACGAAGGTTTCTTAGTAGGCATGAACAATTTTCGATAGGTGGCGCCACTGAAAATTACTGAAAGTGAATTAATTCGTAAGCTGTACATTTGATTATGCAATGATCTTCAGCAAAGTTGTTTCACATGAGCCGACAAAGGTTTCTTAGTATGGTATGAACAATTTCCGATAGGTGGCGCCACTGAAAATGAATTAAATCGTAAACTGTGCATTTTATCAGGCTATGATCTTTAGCAAAGTTCTTGCGCATGAGTCGATGGATGTTTCTAAGTCGGTATGACCAATTTCCAAAATAGTTCATATTAAACTATGCATTCGATCATGTGTTAGGACAAAATGAATAAAATGATTCGAAATTAATTGGATATTTGTGTACTGTCTTTTCTCTAAATTTATTTTATTTGGTTAATACTTTATCAAATGAAATATATGAAAACTTTAAAATTTGCCTCAAAATGCTTATCATAAAGCTCCGAGCAAGGCTCGGTCGCCCATATATATATATATATATATATATATTAGTCTCGGAAGTTCATTTTCTGCTAGGAAACGAACCCTTCCTAGCAGAAAATGCTAATTTACGCAGAATTTAGGAAAGGAAGCTATACTTATTATTTATGTAAATGATTTGGAAAACCGAAGGTACCTTACGAGTTCAGGTTTGTTATACCCTTCAACACCATAGGTGGAAATGGTATTATTAGTTTGTGCTGATGTATACCAATAGGCTTAGAATCACTTTCTGAGTCGATTTAGCGATGTCCGTCAGTCCGTCCGTCCGTCTGGCTGGCTGGCTGGACCCCCATGTAAACCTTGTAATCAAACTACAGGTCGCACTTCTAAAGATAATTTGATGAAATTTACCACAGATAATTTTTTTGATAATGGGACCATAGCTATTGAAATTCGTCAAAATCGGTCCATAATGAAAGTACAGTGTTTATTAACCTTTTAGGATAACTGTCATCCATACATTGGTATGGACGTTAAAACCTTCTCGAAGAGCAGAGTTGTATAAGCATAGCTCTGTATAGGCTCTTTGGGTTAGGCCTTAGGCTCTTTTATATGAATGAAGTGCCACTGATGCCTTAGATACTTCTGAAAGTATGTTGAGGCTTCCGAAGAGTTAAGAGTTCACCGTGAAGGACATTTGATGTAATGGGGTGCAGCTGTTGCCTGGCGAACTGTATCCAATTCCTACTCTAACCTTCTCGTGGTACATCTTGGTAACTTGAGCAACCTAGTTGAATATGCGATAAACAACCCGTGTGGGATTCTAGGTCAGGGCTAATATGAGAGGTGCCAATCTTAGAACCATTCCAACGAATTTGGTTTAAGGGTCTAAGATAATTGTACTTGGTAAAGTACGAAAATGCAGCGTCTGTTCAACATGTTAGTAGCGGCTGTAAGCGGGCGTCTGTCTCGGATCGAGCGGCTCGCTATAAAAACGTGGCTTGTGTCTTCGGACTCATCACCCATCGACTAAGCACTTACGAAGCATGGCAAGCAACAACATTACAGAATATACTACTCCAAGGGGTAATCATGCGAGAAATCCCCCTGCTACGGCAGCTAGCACTAGGATTTTGGAGGTGCCTAATCTTCTTCTTCTGTTATCCTTGACTCCCAGTGGAGCATAGGGCCTCAGTGGAGCATAGTGCCTCATCTATGCAAGAACATTATGATGAATGATACTAATTCTATTCAAAGAGATCGGGAGGCCCTATGCTTCACTGGGAGTCAAGAATAACAGAAGGAGTAGTGGTAGCACATAATATTTGGCAAGGATAGTGAACAGAAGTTCAACATTTTAAAATTAAGAAGAGGGATTATATTCCAGACTATATTCCAGAATATTAGAAGCGTTTCAGGTGTTTAGTGTGGCAAGACTTACTCCATGCCTTAACAAACTAAGAATTTTTTGCGGCAGTACCAAATTCCGGACAAAGCAAGAAAACATTATTGAAAGTAAACAAAATCTTTCTCGAGGAATGCTAAAGGTGTTTTCTTACATATGTTAACATATCCTACATGACGCTGTAAAAAGTTTGATGTTTTAAATATAAATTTCTCCTTTTGACATGGATCTAACCTACTTCTTTAGGCGTATGGTTTTATATTCAACCAAAAGTCTCAAGAGTTTTATTTTCATTTAAATTTTTTGTTGTGCACACCCTGTTTCTATATTACTTAGTCATCCTTCGACAACATAGTGGCATCAACGAAATACGCGTAATCTTATAAATTTTATTTTAACAAAATATCTAGATTTTTCGTTTTCTTCGTCGTTTTTTTAATTCGAATTCTAAAGACTGGAAGCAAATAAAAGAAAATGAAATTGACTTCATCTTCCAAGCAAAAACTGACTAGTACATGCGACGACAACGACTTGTTGCACAAAACTGTCCATAGATCTAGTATATTCTAAAAGTCAAATAACTTAGAGAATAAACTCTTAAGTAAGTAAGTAAGTACAACTAGATGTCAGTATATATCGAAAACATACGACTGAATCCTTAATGATGATCGTGCACAACAAATAACATTTAATTTGTGTATCACCAACAAAATATCTCCATTTTTTTTTAGCAGTACGAGTAGTAACTTTGCTCATTTTCCAATTGCAAAAATAAAACTGGCAAAAAGAAAATGACAATTTAGAAAATGGCAAGCAAAAATTTCAAATGATCTCATCTTACGATTTCGCCAGTCAACATGGTTTGTGGCAGGCTAAACGACAACGAAAAAAAAAATCGTATACGAAAGAAAAAAAATATCGAAAATTAAATTGGTTAAAGTCTTAGAGCATATTTTGTACGAGTAGTTACGTTTGTTGTGTAATTGTTAATCCTTCCTGGTCTCGTCGTAAATAGGCTTGTAAATTTAGTTTTATTACTTTTCCGTATGCGACGTTTGTTTTATAAGGGTCAAGTTTTCTATGATCAGTTTCAATCTAAATAATTTTCTTTCTTGTTCATAGTTTCTGTTTTCTAGGGGCAGGCAGGCATGTTGTTGATGATGGCGATGATTGTAAGTACGAGTATTTACCAAACACCACAACCAATTGTAACTACCACAAAACTAAATGGTTGCATTTCCGTGTGATGACCTGTGTTCTGGTGTGATGGGTTGCCAACGTGCAGTAGCTCACGCATTAATTTGTTAGCAGGATACAATCTTTTAGAACTTGCTAACCGAAAACCAAAAAGGAGTAAATAACATCTAAAAGAAACGTGCATTTCGGGCTTGTTGTAACCAAATGTTTAATTAATTAATACCATTTAGTTCTAAAATAACTAATGGTTGATCTGTGGAGGAGTAATGTCTGAGATACAAAGTTGTAGTTACAGATTAAAAATAATGCAACTTCTTGAGCGCATTTGGAAAATTTGTATTTTATGCAAATTATCTTTCAATCAAAACAACTACAATAACTCCAAAGGATAAAAAGTTTTCCAAATTGTACTGACATTTCTCAACTACAACAACAGCTGACTCATTAAGTTTAAAAAACCCCCCCTCAACAAGGTCCAATTTTGCCCTGGCACAGTGATACATTATTCCCTCGACAACATTCTACATTAGCCCCCAGTCAACATGCCTCATTACCCCCTCGGCAATATGCTACATTTCCCTCGCGACAAGTCAGGTACAACAGAATTTACTCTGCCGATGTCGAACGGCTCTTGGCCGAAAAAGCACTACCTAGAAGAGAGTGGCAACTTCATATATCCCCCTAATCCAAAAATAGACTACAGAATTACACAAAACTATTAAGAAAACAAGTAAGAAAGCGCTATAGTCGGTCAAGCCCGACCATACGATACCCTTCACCACTAAGGTCAAAGGTGTTAAAGACAAATATTTGCTAAATTTTGCCATCATACAAACATTTTCTCAAAACGTATATATATAACCTGTTTTCGTCATTTGGACTTATGTGAGAGCTAGGCTCAAATGTGGACCGATTATCTCGAAATTTGGCAAATTGATTACAGTTGCAACAAAAATTATGTATGCAAAAAATAAACTTAAAATTTTTAATATTTTTAGATTTGCGAGCGTTTTAGTGATTTTTATACCCTTCACCACCATAGGTGGAAAGGGTAGACCCACCTTTTAGTATACCAATAGGCTTAGAATCACTTTCTGAGTCGATTTAGCGATGTCCGTCCGTCCGTCCGTCTGGCTGGCTGGACCCCCATGTAAACCTTGTAATCAAACTACAGGTCGCAATTCTAAAGATAATTTGATGAAATTTGGCACAGATAATTTTTTTTGGCTATTGAAATTGGTCAAAATCGGTCCATTATTTATGGGACCCTTCATAGGTCCCACTTCCCGGAATTGCTATATTGGCCACAAATATCAATATTTTTTCATGAAATTTAAAACAGATACTGCTTATGTAAACTTAAATCACTGTATTAAATTTCGTTGAAATCGGTCCACATTTGACCATAGCTCCAATACAAACTCTTTTTCAAAAACGCACTAAATGAGACAAAAAATCACTAAAACGCTCGTAAATCTAAAGATAATGAAAATTTTGAGTTTATTTTTTGCATACATAATTTTTGTAACAACTGTAATCAATTTGCCAAGGAAGTGGGACCTATGGGAGGTACCATAAATAATGGACCGATTTTGACCAATTTCAATAGCCATGGTCCTATTATTAAAAAAATGATCTGTACCAAATTTCGTCAAATTATCTTAAGAATTGCGACCTGTAGTTTGATTACAAGGTTTACATGGGGGTCCAGCCAGCCAGCCAGACGGACGGACATCGCTAAATCGACTCAGAAAGTGATTCTAAGCCTATTGGTATACTAAAAGGTGGGTCTAAGACAAAATATTTCTATGCGTTACATACATCAGCACAAACTTATAATACCCTTTCCACCTATGGTGGTGAAGGGTATAATTACTAGAATCTCATAGAAATGAATCCTTAAAAACATATCTAGAAGGACTGGATACAACCTCGCAATCTGATTATTCGCTATGGCGAGCAGCTAAAAATCATAAAAGGCCAATTATGCGTAAACCCCCTTTGAGAAATGCAAATGGAAGCTGGGAAAGAAGCGATTCTGAAAAAGATGAACTGTTTGTAAATCACTTAAAACGCGTATTTACCCCAAACTCATCAAATAACACGGTCGAGCTGCCTCCAGTTGCAGAAAAAAAGTGGAGCAGCCATTACGTTTGAAATTCGAGAAGTAGAAAAGGCTATTCTTGATTTAAACGCCAAAAAATCACCTGGTTTTGACAAAATCAATAACAAATTGCTAAAAGAGCTACCCCATATAGCAATAAGAATAATTTTATTTATTTTTAATGCTATTTTAAGCTTAAAATATTTTCCCACAGAATGGAAGATATCACTAATCACCATGATCCCCAAGCCAGGAAAAGACCACTCAAAAGCAGAGTCATATAGACCTATTAGTTTTCTATCTAATATGTCTAAGCTCTTGGAAAAACTTCTGGTGACCAAATTAAAGCATATTGTGGATGAAAGCGGGTGCATTCCAAATCATCAGT
The DNA here is from genome assembly GCA_933228675.1 of Stomorhina lunata. Classification (NCBI taxonomy): domain Eukaryota; kingdom Metazoa; phylum Arthropoda; class Insecta; order Diptera; family Rhiniidae; genus Stomorhina; species Stomorhina lunata. Next base: position 31,929,928 of record OW121741.1, on the reverse strand, counting down.
TCGGCTTTAAGAAAAACCACAATACAAACCCATCGAATCGTTAGTGCAATACGATCAGCTTTTGAAGAAAAAAATGTTGCTCTGCTGTCTTCTAAGATGTATCCCAGGCATTTGATAAAGTATGGCATAGGTTAGGTTAGGTTAGGTAATAAAGGAGGTGTCAAGACCAGTTGAGACCAGAGATGAGCCCTACTATATCAATCAGTCTACACTGTTGAAGATCCTGTAGGTCTGCGAGGAATCTGCAGCCTAAATACTTGAGTCTTAGGTTTTGCAGCCTTGGACAGTGACAGAGAATGTGTTCTACCGATTCGGACATAGTCTAGACATAGTCTGCAGAGGTCTGAAATGCTGCCATCCCACCTATGTAACCTCGAATTTAAGGCCCAATGTCCCGTAAGGAACCCTATACATATTCTTAAGCTTGACCTATTTAGACCTGATAGAAGCTTAGTTCCATTGCTGTCCAGTTTAGGCCATATAGCTCTAGATATCCTAAACGTAACCATGTTACCCCATCGCCTTGATGTTTCCTGGCTAGTCCAGGACTTAATGCCCAGATAGAAGTGACAGATAGGCGGAGTTATTTCTGACACTTTTTGGCTTAAGTCTAGACAGAAGCCTTGTCTGGCAACTTCGTCCGCAACTTCATTGCCAACGATGTCACAATGACCCAGAACCCAGCACAATCTAATCCTATAGCAAAGAGATAGCTCAAGAAGAGCTTTCCTACATTTTTTGACTAATCTGGAGGTAACCCTATAGCCCCGCAACGCCTTGAGCGCGGCCTGGCTATCAACATAAATTGTCACCTCACTGTTTACTACTATAAGACCCTGAATGAGTTCTGTGGCCTTCCAGATGGCAAAAATCTCTGCCTGGAAGACACTGCACTCATCCGCGAGTCTAAAGGATTTCCTAACATTTTGGTCCCACAGGAAAACCCCAGATCCAGTCCCGCAATCCATTTTAGAGCCATCCGTGAAGATCGAAGAGCCTTGAAAAAGTGCTGTTTGCCCCTTCCAGTCGGATCTGTCAGGGATTACGATCTCTGGTGCTGAGCTAAACAGTAGCTCCTTGACTAAGTAGTCAGATCGTGGTAGACCCGACTCCAAGCCCAAGGAGCCTGTTAAGCTCAGGATACTGGAGTGTCCCTCATGGCTGTATCTAAGCATACCCGACTCGTACAGCCTTACTAGACTTCTCATAGCCATCCCCTTTATGAAAATATCAAGGGGGTATAATGACAACATGATGTCTAGGGCTGCTTGAGGTGTGCTTTTAAGGGCACCGGTTATACCAATACTAGCACACCGTTGTACCTTGTTGAGAGAAGCTAGGAACGAACGTTTGCTAACTGCTTCCCACCATACTACACAACCGTACGTTAAAACAGGCCTTACAATTGTTGTGTATAAAGTATGTCATGGTGGGTTAATTCATAAATTGAAAAAAAATTGTCCCTATGATATATCCATAGCTCTAAGATAGCTATTTGACCCAAAGCTAATTCATACTTAAAGAAGGAGACTTCTTAAGTACTCCACAATCTATTGAATCTGGCGTACCCCAAGGTAGCATATTGGGCCCAATGTTGTACGTTATATATACTTTTGATATGCCTACAAACATAAATACTATCTGATAAACATTTACAGATGATACTGCCATTATAAGTTAAAATTAAATCCCTTTTGAATCATCTCGGCATTTGCAGAACCATATACAGTTTGTCAAGTAATTGTTTGCATTAAACAACAAGTAAGAGTGTTATATTCGGCTGTGCCGAATCTTGTATACCCACCATCAAGTTGTACGAGAGTGCAGCTAATTCAAAATGTTGACCAAATGTGGTATTGTTGGTAATATATTTGGACTAAATTCGGTTGCAGTGGTATAGTTATTATAGTTCAACATTTAAAAGTATCTAGGTGGTTTCCCAAGTATTTACCTTGGACAAAATGCTGTTCCATAACCGAATATAGTTTTACATTAATAAGTTGTTTCATTGTGCCATAAACATGTTGATAGCAACACGGCAGGTTCATATATTTTGTAACGAGTTCCTAATGCATCTACCGTGTATAAAGTCTGGACCTAACATTGATTGATAGCTATCTAATTTCGTAGACGCAATCTTAATATACTAAATGTACCTCCAAATCTTTTTGATTGTAGATATAAAAAGGGGATGTTATATATATAAGAACTATAGCCAAATGTTGACCGATTGTTACAAAATTTTACATACTGGCTGGTATTAATATAAAGTCTATTTGTGCAAAATTTAGTGACCGTAGCTGACATAGTTTATAATTTAATAGCTTTTAACTTTCGTTTTTGGCATTTTAGTGGTTGCCGGGAGCGGTTTTTATATGAAAGCAATGGTCAAAAATAGACCGATTCCTATAAAATTTCACATACTGACTGTAAGTTGCATAAAACTTCTCTGTTCTAAATGTAGTAGTCATAGATTTTAGAATTTTATTCAATTTGTTAGTATAAATATGATTCCCGGGGCAGGGTTATATGGGAGCTCTTACTAAATGTGAACCGATTTTACCCATTTTTAGCACACAATTTCTATAATATATCGAAAATATTATTGTTAAAGTTTGTCTCTCTAGCTCTTGTAGTTAAGGAGCTATCGCGCTTTTCTCTGACGGAAAGACGGACATAGACAGTGTTATCTTATTGTATTTTTGTGTTTCTGTAAGTTTTTTACATGGGAGCTATGGTTAAATAGTAGCCGATTGTAACAAAATTTTGCACACTGGCTGGCATTCATATAAGACTTCCTTTTGTAAAATTTTGTTACTGTAGCCCTTTTCGTTAAGGCGCTATCGAGCTTTTATCTGACGGACAGACGGACATCTTTTTGTATTTTTGTGTTTTCGTAAGTTTTTTATATGGGAGCTATGGTCAAATGGTGACCGATTGTGACAAAATTTTGCACACTGGTTGGCATTGACATAAGACCTCCTCGTGCTAAATCTAGTGGTTATATCTGTTATAGTTTTAGATTTATTGGCATTTAAGTGTATTTTAGGTGAAATTTTGGCTGTTTCCGTAAGTTTTTTGTATGGGAGCTATGACTAACTATCAACCGATTTTGATGAAATTTTATATACTGCCTAGGGCTTATGCAAAACTTCTATATACCAAATTTAATCATCATAGCTATTGTAGTTTGTCATTTATTAGCAAATAAGCGATTAGCGTAGGCGAGGTTATACGGGAGCTATGGTCAAATGTTAATCGATTTTGCCCAATTTCAATACCAAAATTTTTTCAGTGATGAAGAATGTTTTGACTAAGTTTCATTGAGCTAGCTCCTTTCGTTTAGACGTTATCGTGATTTCAACAGACAGTCAGACGGACATAGCTCAATCGTCTTAGAATTTCATAAGGATTCAGAATATATATATATATTTTGATTTTTGAGCCAAATTAAGGAAATTACAAACGGAATGACAATCTCAATATACCCCCCATTCTTTTTGATGGTGGGTATAAAAATTGGTTAAACAACATAGTTTGACAGATATCGAATTCCAGTCCTATACTTTTGAAACCACGAAATGGATAACCAGATATATTTAACACATTTTCGTCAGTTAGTCTAAGAATGGAGCTAAAGGTTTGCACTCGCACGATAAACGAATACGCAAAGCTTTTTATACCCTTCACCACCATAGGTGGAAAGGGTATTATAAGTTTGTGCTGATGTTTGTAACGCATAGAAATATTTGTCTAAGACCCACCTTTTAGTATACCAATAGACTTAGAATCACTTTCTGAGTCGATTTAGCGATGTCCGTCCGTCCGTCCGTCTGGCTGGACCCCCATGTAAACCTTGTAATCAAACTACAGGTCGCAATTCTAAAGATAATTTGATGAAATTTGGCACAGATAATTTTTTTGATAATGGGACCATGGCTATTGAAATTGGTCAAAATCGGTCCATTATTTATGGTACCTCCCATAGGTCCCACTTTCCGGAATTGCTATATTGGCCACAAATATCAATATTTTTTCATGAAATTTAAAACAGATAGTGATTATGTAAACCTAAATCACTGTACCAAATTTCGTTGAAATCGGTCCACATTTGACCATAGCTCCCATACAAACTCTTCTTCAAAAACGCACTAAATGAGACAAAAAATCACTAAAACGCTCGTAAATCTAAAGATAATGAAAATTTTGAGTTTATTTTTCGCACACATAATTTTTGTAACAACTGTAATCAATTTGCCAAATTTCGAGATAATCGAAAATTTGACCCTAGCTCTCATCTAAGTCCAAATGACGGAAACAGGTTGAATATATACGTTTTGAGAAAATGTTTGTATGATGGCAAAATTTAGCAAATATTTGTCTTTATACAGGAAAAATAACACCTTTGACCTTAGTGGTGAAGGGTATCATATGGTCGGCTTGACCGACTATAGCGCTTTCTTACTTGTTTTTTTTTTTGGTGTTGTTTATGAGGTATCGTCGAATAAAGGCAGTTTAATTTTGAACGATATTTTGGACTATTTGTCAGCATAACTTTAAGCATTTCTATGGAGTATAGATTTATTTGAGAAAAAAGTAAAAAGTTCATGATTAGGTTATTTTTTTAATTTATTTTTTCTATCAATTAATATAACGAAATAAATGGCTACGAAAGATATGTATATTTAAAACTCAAAGATTTCGCAAATTCAAATCAAATAACACTTTTTCATTTTAAACTTCAAATAAGTAACGAAACAAAAAAAATTTCAATTTAAAATATGTGAATCAATAACATAAATTATCCACAGAGATTCCATAAAATCTCTAAACAATCTTTCTCACACTCAATCTCGAAGATAGATTAACATAAATTGTTGGTTTTTTTCCCCCAGAGTTGTTGTAGTCAATGTACGAATAGTATTGGACTTTTGTTGCTTCATTCTTGTAGATGTTAGATAACCATGAAAGAATATTTAAAATATTTTAGAATATTTGCCAATTCCTTAAAGCAAAATCTTAAACGAAACTGAGAAAAAAAAGAAAAACGGGCGAAACGAAAATTGATTTGTGTGCCACAATGACCACCGACACATCAACGACATAAGGACAGACGGAGAGATGGACGGACGGACGGGTTAAAGGCAAGTACTAGTATCTGAATAAGAGAAGAAAAGAAACATTTATAATTACACACAGATAGTATCGGGTGTTTTTTATTGAGGTATAGAACTTTAAGTTGGCATCACTTTTTTAACTGGCGGTCATTTTGTCAGCTGTCAAGTGATTAATATTTAGTTTGGTTTGCCATTTCATCATGAACAGGTTGACAAAAGAACAACGCTTGCAAATCGTGCAAATTTATTTCGAAAATAATGGTTCAGTTCGCGAAGTTTACCGCAAGCTCCGTCCATTTTATGGTCGACATAATCGTCCATCAGAGCAATTAATTCGGTTAACCATGGATCGTTTTCGCACTACGTTTACTCTATGTGATAATACGCATCCGCAGCGACGTCGAACAGTGCGCACCGAAGAAACAATTACCGCTGTAGAGCAAAGTGTTGAAGAGGACCCGAATGAATCGATTCGCCACCGTGCACAGCAATTGGAGCTTTGTCCATCAACTTTTTGGAAGATTTTGCGCAAAGATCTTGGCTTGCGACCTTACAAGATCCAGCTTGTGCAAGAATTAAAGCCGCGAGGCCATGCAATGCGTCGTGATTTTGGTGTATGGGCCGAAAATGAGATTTTGTTCAGTGATGAGGCTCATTTTTGGTTGAATGGCTACGTCAACAAGCAAAATTGCCGCATTTGGAGTGAAGAGAATCCACATGAGACCCTTGAGACGCCATTACATCCACAAAAACTGATTGTTTGGTGTGCTCTATGGGCTGGTGGAGTCATTTTGCCATACTTCTTCCGAAATAATGCTGGGGAGTCAGTTACCATAAATGGAGACCGGTATAGAGCCATGATAACCGACTATTTTGTTCCCCAATTGGATGGCATGAATGTGGATGAGTTGTGGTTACATGCCACACAGCGCACGTCACAATTGATTTATTGAAGGAAACATTCGATGAGCGCATAATTTCGCGGAATGGACCTGTCAATTGGCCACCAAGATCGTGCGATTTGACACCACTGGATTATTTTCTTTGGGGATATGTGAAGTCGCTCGTCTACGCCAACAAACCAGAAACGTTAGGGGACTTGGAAGCCAACATTCGTGGCGTTATTGCCAACATACGGCCCCATATGCTCGAAAAAGTAGTTGAAAATTGGACCTGTAGAATTGGCTTTATTCGAGCCAGCCGCGGCGGCCACATGCCCGAAATCATATTTAAACATTAATGGCATAAAATTATCCTTCCAATAAAGCCAAATTGATGGACATTTAAACGATTTTCTTGTGTTTTATTTCAATTCGAAGTTCTATACCTCTAAAAAAAACACCCATTAGATACCAAAAAATATATTTTCCAAAGAAAGAACAGAAAAATACTGAACTCATACAATAAACAATAATCCTGAAAAAAACAACGAAAATCCAACAGCAAGACGAAAGAAACAAAAACATTATTGATCGAAATCGATTTTATTCAAGATGATATTTCAACAACGATTTATGGCAGCCAATCCCAATGTGCTAAACTTGAGTTGCCCAGAAAAAAAAAAACAACCAAAACTTCCACCAATGATGGTAACAGATGAGGCTCAAAACTACATGGAATCTGTGCATGTCATTGAGGCATTTTGACATATGGATTGTCTGTTATTTCCCCAACTTCGCCCGTCCATTCTTCCTTTCGGTTTTTTTTTTTTGGATGGACTTAATGGAATTTTTAGTTGTTTAAAATCAGTTTTTTTAGTTATTTTGCGTTTCTTTTTTTTTCCACAAAGATTGTTCGACAGAGATGAGATTTAAAGAAACAAGTATCGCAACTTTTCAAATTTATTGAATCTTCATCTTTGAAGTCTACATCGTCGCAGCTTCATTTTTATTTAGAAAATTGAAGGAGGTTTTTTGATCTTGTCATATAATAAATTAAAATTATATGCATTTTCGTTTTGTTTTCGCGTTATAAATAATGTTTAAATGCCTGAAAGTTTTAATTTATGTTCATTGATGAGATTTTCAATCTTAAATCTTATTTTGAAAGTTTTTTTACAAGAATTCATGGGCTGTGTTAGGCTATGGAAGATCTATAAACTTGTAGGAATTTTATACATAGTTAAATAATATTTGTTAGTGACATGTATTAAGGCGGAATTTTTGGAGATATTGGAAAAGTAGTGTGAGACCGGTATCTGATAAATTCCAAGAGAACAGTTTGATGAGATGAATATAAAATGGAAATATTTCAGAAACTTCTAAATGGTTCGATAACCTTGACATGTTAGCCTAAATTGTATAATATTAAAAGCAGGGACCGTAACTGTTGTAACTTTTATCGTAAAAGTCAGAAAATAAAAGTTATTTTCTGACTTTTATTTTTTCGAGCAGAAATAAAAGTTATTTTTTGACTTTTATTTTTCGATGAAAAATAACAGTTACTTCTGACTTTCATTTTTTCAAGCGAAAATAAAAGTTATTTTTTAACTTTTATTTTTCCGAGCAAAAATAACAGTTATTTTTGACTTTTATTTTTTCAAGCGAAAATAAAAGTTATTTTTTGATTTTTATTTTTTCGAGCAGAAATAAAAGTCTTTTTTTTACTTTATTTTTTCGAGCAGAAATAAAAGTTATTTTAGTTTGAATTCATAATAAATTCATTGAAAAATTTTTTCAAACAAAGATAATTTTTCAGTGAAAATGATTTGCATATGCTCAAAAGTTAATGGAGTTGAGTTTTGCAATCATAATTGGGGTTGAAAACACAAAAATAACTTTTATTTCAGCTCGAAAAAATAAAAGTAAAAAAATAACTTTTATTTCTGCTCGAAAAAATAAAAGTCAAAAAATAACTTTTATTTCTGCTCGAAATAATAAAAGTCAAAAATAACTATTATTTTAGCTTGAAAAAATAAAAGTTAAAAAATAACTTTTATTTTTGTATGAAAAATTAAAAGCTAAAAAGAACTGTTATTTTTGCCAAAAAAAAATTAAAATCAAAAAATAACTGTTATTTTTTGTCTAAAAAATAAAAATCAGATTTTTAAAAAGCATCGGATTTTATGCGATACTTTTTAATCAAAAATTCAAAAATAACAGTTATTTTCGGTCCCTGAATAAAAGTCTCTAAGATATTGCTTCAAAATTTATTAACTAAAAACGTCACAAAAATGTTACTCCCTACACTGGTTTTCTAAAAATTGACCCCCTAATTTATAAACGAAAATTATCAAAGTAGACATTTTGTATGAGAAATTTGTATTATAAACTAGGGGATGTTGGATACCAAGCAACGGTTATGATTTTCTTAACTTGGTAAGCCAAGACTTATCTTGGTTATCCTTAATCTCAACTCTGGACTCTGACCTCCTCGTGGTATCAACCGGGTAAATTCCCTTAAAACCCGTTTATGTTGTTAGCTAACATAAGCCGCGAGTTCTCCCATAAGAACGATCAAAAATATGGGTTTTTTCCACTACTGGAAAAAAACAATTACTGTAAAAAAGCTAAATTTAGAATAAAAACAGTTTCGAAACTTCAATGGAAAGACCAAGTAAAGGAAGATCTTTCAAAAGCATCGCCTACGCAATTGAAGAATATGTGCACAAGATCGAAACACATGGATTTCTAAAATATGTTCGGACTTTGTCCTTAACAGGTTGTAATATAGGAGGCCAGTTTTTTAAGTAGTTGTCCAATTTAGTTAAGCATATATTAAAAACGACTTATCCAATTTTACTGAAAATTCATTAATGAATTAAGAACACAATTACCCTTAAATTGTCTTAACACAAGATTTTTGTGTCATCAACGGTTTTAAAGTTAATCAGATCGCAAAATAATAAGATATTTTTTTTTCGTGCAAAATCGAAAAAATTTAATTTTTTAAAAATTCATAAGAAATCAAAAATGAAAACAAGTAAGAAAGTGCTATAGTTTGTCAAGCCCGACCATACAATACCTTTCACCACTAAAGTCAAAGGTGTTCTTTTTCCTGTATAAAGACAAATATTTGCTAAATTTTGCCATCATACAAACAAATTCTCAAAACTTATTCATTTAAGCTGTTTTCGCCATTTGGACTTATATGAAAGATAGGGTCAAATGTAGACCGATTATCTCGAAATTTGGCAAATAGATTACAGTTGTTAAATTATGTATGCAAAAAATAAACTTAAAATTCTCATTATCTTCGGATTTACGAGCGTTTTAGTGAATTTTGTCTCATTTATTTCGTTTTTAGAAAAGAGTTTGTATGGGAGCTATGGTTGTATGGAGCTATGTGGACCGATGTGAACGAAATTTGGTACAGTGATTTTGGTTTACATAAGCAGTATTTGATTTAAATTTCATGAAAAAATATTGATATTTATGGTCAATATATCAATTCCGGGAAGTGGGACCTATGGGAGGTACCATAAATAATGAGCCGATTTTGACAAATTTCAATAGCCATGGTCCCATTATCAAAAAAATGATCTGTCCAAAATTTCATCAAATTATCTTTAGAATTGCGACCTGTAGTTTGATTACAAGGTTTATATGGGGGTCCAGCCAGCCAGACGGACGGACATCACTAAATCGACTCAGAAAGTGATTCTAAGCCTATTGGTTTACTAAAAGTTGGGTCTAAGACAAATATTTCCATGCGTTACATACATCAGCACAAACTTATATCGGGTGTTTTTTATTGAGGTATATAACTTTAAGTTGGCATAAATTTTTTAACTGGCGGCCATTTTGTCAGCTGTCAAGTGATTAATATTTAGTTTGGTTTGCCATTTCATCATGAACAGGTTGACAAAAGAACAACGCTTGCAAATTCGAAAATAATGGTTCAGTTCGCGAAGTTTACCGCAAGCTCCGTCCATTTTATGGTCGACATAATCGTCCATCAGAGCAATTAATTCGGTTAACCATGGATCGTTTTCGCACTACGTTTACTCTATGTGATAATACGCATCCGCAGCGACGTCGAACAGTGCGCACCGAAGAAACAATTGCCGCTGTAGAGCAAAGTGTTGAAGAGGACCCGAATGAATCGATTCGCCACCGTGCACAGCAATTGGAGCTTTGTCCATCAACTTTATGGAAGATTTTGCGCAAAGATCTTGGCTTGCGACCTTACAAGATCCAGCTTGTGCAAGAATTAAAGCCGCGAGACCATGCAATGCGTCGTGATTTTGGTGTATGGGCCGAAAATGAGATTGATCTCGATGCTGATTTTCATCGCAAAATTTTGTTCAGTGATGAGGCTCATTTTTGGTTGAATGGCTACGTCAACAAGCAAAATTGCCGCATTTGGAGTGAAGAGAATCCACATGAGACCCTTGAGACGCCATTACATCTACAAAAACTGACTGTTTGGTGTGCTCTATGGGCTGGTGGAGTCATTGGGCCATATTTTTTCCGAAATAATGCTGGAGAGTCAGTTACCATAAATGGATATCGGTATAGAGCCATTATAACCGACTATTTTGTTCCCCAATTGGATGGCATGAATGTGGATGAGTTGTGGTTCCAACAAGACGGCGCTACATGCCACACAGCGCACGTCACAATTGATTTACTGAAGGAAACATTCGATGAGCGCATAATTTCGCGGAATGGACCTGACAATTGGCCACCAAGATCGTGCGATTTGACACCACTGGATTATTTTCTTTGGGGATATGTGAAGTCGCTCGTCTACGCCAACAAACCAGAAACGTTAGGGGACTTGGAAGCCAACTTTCGTGGCGTTATTGCCAACATACGGCCCCATATGCTCGAAAAAGTAGTTGAAAATTGGACCTGAAGAATTGGCTTTATTCGAGCCAGCCGCGGCGGCCACATGGCCGAAATCATATTTAAACATTAATGGCATAAAATTATCCTTCCAATAAAGCCAAATTGATGGACATTAAAACGATTTTCTTGTGTTTTATTTCAATTCGAAGTTCTATACCTCTAAAAAAACACCCATTAATACCCTTTCCGCCTATAGTGGTGAAGGGTATAAAAAGCCAACTAATCTGACAGAAATTTTTTTAGTCTTCCCTGTTGGAAGATCCTTTACTATAGGTACTACATTATTCGATTTGACCTTAGTCAAAAAAAATATATAATATTATAGCATCTGATAACTCTACAACTAAACAGTCAGGTTAGACATCCGCCTAGCATACCAGAGGTCCAAGTTCAATCCCCGGCCAGACTCACTTGAAAAAATAGATTTTCAAAAAAGCGGCGGTTCACCTCATAGCCACTGGTTATTGAGTATTAGGCTATGTAAAACTTCTCTAACTAATGCATTCGCCGTTCGGAGCCGGCGTAAAAGCGTAGGTCCATTTCAATGAGTCTAAAAATAGAATCGGATGCAGCTCATTATCTGAGAGAAGTACTCCTTGTTCCAATTGGAATGTTGTCGGGGAATTATATATATATATATATATATATATATATATATATATATATATAAACAATCATTAAAACGAAATCATTTTCAAATTCAAAAACCATTTTAAAATTATTCATATTTATAGAAAATATCTTACAGACACTTTTAAAAATTTAGCATGCCTTTTCAAAAACATCTGTTTTTGGCGAAAAAAAACTTAGAAAAAAAGAAAATTGTAACACAAGTCAAATACAAAAGAGATCATCCCTAAAACAGGCGACAACTCAAGGCAAAAACAAATTGACAAAACAATTTGTTTTATTGACAACACATTTTCCCGGTCATTAATCTTTAATCGACAAACAAAGAATTAACAAAAACGCTTAAATCAACAAATGTCAAAATCATCAAAGTCAAAGGACGAATAAAAATTAGAGCTACAATTGAGAAACACGGGCCATCTACTCGCACATACGTATGTATGGAGTTGTAATGTGTGCACTACATTTGTCACCGCAAAAAGGATAATTAATAATTGTCATTAGGAAAAACAAACTAAACTCACTCACTGATGGACGCATGGACGGGGTTGCTCAAATAATGAATGACAGCCATCAATTTTAACAAATCAAAAAAGACAAAAAGTTAACAGTTTTTTTTCTATTGTTGCATACTTTTGGGTAAATTGAATAGAATGTTTAACAGAGACAGGGAGAGTTATGAGAGATCAAGATAAATTTAACACTATTAAGGGTATCTTAACATAACCATAAAATTTATTTTGTATGACGTTTTTTTTTCTCCAACATTGCAAATTCATCTGCATAAAGGCTTAAATTTCAATAAATAATCACTAGGTTGACATGATGACAAAGCCTATCGGAAAGTGCATACTATGTTACACCCGCATTTTGGCTATTTTTTATTGAGTTTTTTTGTCCTCATCCATTTCCATGGCATAAACCTGTGCTAAAGGAATCAAGTAACAAAAAAAAAAAAAAAAGGGTTGGGGAAAAACGAAACAATATATGAAGTGAAATTTATGACAGTCAACGAAAAAAGTAGATTTACAAAAAAAAGTAGCTTTACATTAAATGCAACTCTGTTAAAAGTAGAGGTTTTGGTAGAGCAGTAAACGATGGACAGTTGGGGGGAAACACTTCAAATCTATTATCATGCACTCACAATACAAAGCACTCCCATTATGAGACACACACCAACCCAACAAACACATAAAGTCTCCGAAAGAAATAAAAAAATCGTAACAACAATACAAACGAGAACATGCGTCAGCATGCAAAAGGATACTGCCAATACCTTTTAGCATCAACGTTAAACAATGAACCCAAGAAAAAAACTTGCAAACAGTTTCCAACAAAAAAAAAGCCCCAAAAATTTAAAATACAAAATATTAAAAAAAAACCCAACGATTATAAACATTGACAATTCTTTGAGGAAGTGCAAGAGAATGCATAGACCTTTAACTGTAGTTGTACCGAATTATGCGAGAGGCGAGCCGTAGGAGTGTATCATCAAGCTTTTGTTTTGTTGCAAAAGTACGAAAAGCGTTGCAAAACAAGTGACCAGGAGATAGATGAAGCTCTAGTTAAACCACCGTGTGCTGTTGCATATTTATGGTTGGAAAAAAACGTTAATACTGCTTCGCCGTTTGTATGAATGTGTTTTTTTAGGAGTTTTATGCCACAAAAAGTAACATTTTTTGACAATGGATTTGCTTGTGGTAGGAGAGAGTGCATGATATGACTTGTGTTGAAAAGGGTTGCCAGGTCTAATTTAATATATGTCGTCGTGCGGGAGTTTATGTGCTCTATACGCCAAAAATTCATTTTGAGAAAACCGACGTTAAAGTTTTAACTTAATTTTTCTAAAAAAAAAAAAACTATACAAGAATTTTGTGTTTTTACACCATAAATTTGGCGTATAGAGCAAAACAGCAAAAAAAATCTGTTTGGATGGATATAGAACAAAACAGACAGTATTTATCTCCGAAACCAGACAAGATAGCAGAAAACGTATTGCAGATTGAAAAATTTAGGGTCGAAAACCTAAAGTATTATCATTAACACAAAATGTGATAGAGCACATAAACTCCCGCACGACAATGTATCTATTATGCACTCACAATATTATGATGTCCCATTAAAAGCCTCACAAAATAAGATTATAGAAAATATAAATTATAAAGTTTGAAAGGAGCATAATCCAGAGTTCTTCCCAGAATTTAAGACCATAGTTAGTTGATTCAATTGTTATATTATCGAAATTAGCCGATCAAGATTTTATCTTATCCTAGTAATATTTTGCTTTGTAGTTGGCCTACCGAGAACTAAAGTATTTATCTCATCGGATTGAATTCCGTAGTTAGTCGATCGGAGGTCGAATTTTATCTGATCAGAGTATTATTTTGCCTTTCAGTTAGCCGAAGCATTAATCTTGTCGGATTGATTGCCGTAATAAGCCGAAAGGTAACCAAGGATTTAATTTAATCGGAATATTATTTTGCCTCCAATGTAGCCGATCAAGAACCAAAGTCGAAATAAATGTCGTAGTTAGCCGATTGAGTGCCGAAGATTTTATCTCATTGCAGTATTATTTTGACTTGCGGTTCGTCGACCAAGAGCCGAAGTATTTATCTCGTCGGGTTGAACGCCATAAGCCAATCTAAACAGTGTTAGTCAAATAATTTATACAATCGAGTGCCCAAGCGCTTATCTCGTATCGTAGTTTCATAATATCTCGCAGCTAGGCGATACCTCTTAACTAACCGAACTGATATTCTGAAGTACCCTATATTTAGTTGAATGTTTGTACTATAAGTCGAGCAGAAGTTCCGAAAGAATTCGGTAAACTTGCCATTGCTGAAAGCGGATCGTAAATTCAAAGCTCGTAATGTACAAGCTATAAAGTTTACTTTTACATAAAATAAATACTGTAAACATAGCCCTATTCCCAACGTCTCACAAAGATACCAAGCAGCTTTGTGGAAGTAAAAAAAATATCAAAGGAAGCAGACCTTTGATGAACCAAACATACCTCAGCTATTTAAAACTGATAAAATTTTAAACTGTGCCGAATCTTATATACCCACCATCAAGTTGTATTAAATTTAGAAACATATCTCATATATATACAAGGGTGCAGCTAATTCAAAATCTGGACCAAAACTGAAAAATTCGCTAAGCTAATTGGTATTGTTGGACTAATACTCATATTTCAAAATTTAAAAATATTTTAGTGGTTTCCCCAGTATTTACTTTGATCAAAATTCGGTCTCATAACCGGGTATAGTTTTACATGAATAAGTTGTTAAATACTTTTCGTTGTGCTTAATATGTAGTTAGGCTAAACACGTTAATAGTAATACGGCAGGTCCATATATTTCGTTAGGAGTTCCTAATGCATTCATCATTTAATAGCTTTTAACTGGCCTTTGCTGTTTTTTATATGAAAGCTAAAGTCAAATATGGACTGATTCCTATAAAATATGATAAACTGATCAAAAATTGCATAAAACTTGCCTATTTTAAATTTAATCGTCATAGCTATTACAATTGTATTCAATTTATCAGCATTAATGTGTTTCGCGGGGCGGGGGTATATGGGAGGTCTAACTAAATTTGAACCGATTTTGTCCATTTTCAACACACATCTTTTAAAAGATATCCAAAATACTTTTGTAAAATTTTGTCCCTCTAGCTCTTTTCGTTAAGGCGCTATCGTGCTTTTATCTGATGGACAGACGGACATAAACAACCTTTTCTTTATGTATTTTTGTGTGTCCATAAGTTTTCTATATGGGAGCTATGGTCAAATGGTGACCGATTGCGACAAAATTTTGCACACTGGTTGGCATTGACATAAGACTTTCTTGTGCTTAATTTAGTCTTACTACCTCTTGCAGTTAAGGAGCTATGACGATTTTATCTGACGGACAGACGGACATAAAGAGTGTTCTAAAAAAAATATGCATTTACTATTATAGACAAAATTTATCCATAGTGCAAGAAATAATTTATTTTTTGATCAAGTTAGTTTCTATAGATATGTCAGATACTATTATTTTAGAAATTATTAATTTTCAATAGTTATTTCAATCAAAATGGACTGCGAAAAAAAAGTTCGTGAAAATATAATTAAAAAAATCCGTCATGGACTTTTAAAAAAATAGCTAAAAATTTGAAAGTTGACCCTCGAACGGTTTCTAATGCCATCAGACGGTATAAGGAAAACCTGAGCATTGAAAGAAAACCTGGATCAGGGAGGAAAAAAGGTCCTACAGATATTGGTAAGGCAAAAGAAGTCGAGCGACTCTTTCGAAGAGCGCCTAACACTTCTTTAAGAAAAGCAGCTCGTACGGTGAAATATTCTACGAATTTTGCACATAGAGTCAAAGCTTATGCTGGACTGAAGACAAACAAAGTCCAAAAGGTTCCAGATCGCAATGCTATAAAGAACTTAGAAGCAAAAAAACGAGCGAAAAAATTGAAGTCTGATTTTATAAAAAAATACACCTGTTGTGTGATGGATAATGAAACATACGTACTGGCAGACTTTTCTCAACTTCCTGGTCAAGATTTTTATGTTACTGATAAAGGGGGCAATGTTCGGCAAGAGTTTCGCACAAAAAAACAAACAAAATTCCCTAAGAAGTTTCTCGTGTGGCAAGCTATTTGCAGTTGTGGAAAAAGAAGTAAAGTATTTGTGGCATCTGGCACAATAAACACAGAAATTTATATAAAGAAGTGTCTACAAAAACGGTTGTTACCCTTTTTAAGAGAGCACAGAGTGACTACATTTTTTGGCCCGATTTGGCATCATCCCATTATGGAAAAAAGGCACTTGAGTGGTACTCAAAGAATAATGTCATTTTTGTACCACGAGAGGCAAATCCACCTAACTGTCCAGAACTTCGGCCTGTGGAAAGGTATTGGGCTCTGGTAAAAAAGGACTTGAAGAACACAGGAAAGATTTCCAAGAACATGTCCGATTTTAAGCGCAGGTGGAACACATGCTCCAAAAAGGTATCAGAAGCAACTGTAAAATCTTTAATGGGAGGGTTTCCGAAAAAAGTCGATAATTTTGCAAAACCCGAGTACTAAGTAAACATTTTAATGCTAAATGATTTTGTATAATATGTCATTATATTTGCGTATCTTGTAGAGTTTTTATATTAAAAGGTTTGATTTTTATTTAAGAAAATCCAACTACAAATTTTATTTAGAGCACTCTTTAAATCCCCTTTTCTTTTTGAATTTTTGTGTTTTCGTAAGTTTTTTATATGGGAGCTAGGTCAAATAGTGACCGATTGCAACAAAATTTTGCACACTTGCTGGCATTGACATAAGACCTCCTCGTGCTAAATTTAGTGATTATATCTATTATAGTTTTTATTGGCATTTAAGTGTATATAAGGTGAAATTTTGGCTGTTTCCGTAAGTTTTTTGTATGGGAGCTATGGCTAAATGTGAACCGATTTTAAATTTTATACGCTGCCTAGGGCTAATGCAAAACTTCTATATACCAAATTTTACCATCATTTATAAGCAAATAAGCGATTAGCCTAGACGAGGTTATATTGGAGCTATGGTCAAATGTTAACCGATTTTGCCCATTTTCAATACCAAAATTCTCTTAAAGATGAAGAATGTTTTTGCTAAGTTTCAGTGAGCTAGCTTTCGATTCGTTTAGGCGTTATCGTGCTTTCAATAGACAGACGGACAGATAGACATCGTCTTAGAATTTTATAAGGATTCAGAATATGTATCGTTTTTGATTTTTGAGCCAATATTAAGGAAATTACAAACGGAATGACAATCTCAATATACCATTCTTTTTGATGGTGGGTATAATTAGTTCTAAATCGCAAGTTAACCTCTAAATGGGTTGGTCTACGATTAAATAAATTCGAATAACAAATGTTATTAACATCTGCAAAAGTGTAGGTAGGGTTGAAAATTTGACTTAGTAGGTCTTTTATAAAGATAAAATATAGCGTAGGAGAAAGAATAGAGACTTATATTTTCCTTAGTATGAATAATTCAACTCCGTATAAACATTATTAAAATTAAAGAAATAAGATTTATGAAGCATTTTCTCAAATTATGAGCAAAAAAAAAAAACTTTTTTGCAAAATTCGTCGAATTCGAACACAAGGTACAGGAAAATGGTTTGAGATATCGACTTAAATATTATTAGGTTTTATTGTCTTATTTATTCATTTTAACACACCGAGAGAGAAACTCAAATTTGTAATATTTCTTTAACAAAATTTTCGAAAAATTAAAAACTGAGTTGAAACCCTTCTAATGAAAATTATCCATATTCGAATATGTAAAAAACTAAGTAAATTATTTTATATTTTAACAAAATTAAACTATTAAGTACTTACAAGTCTTTTAATGATAAGTCATGTCTTACTTTGCCAGTTTTTATCCCAATTAATTTTTTGTTGTTTATCCTTGGCGTCTTGTCAGGGACACGAATTTTAGAGGAGAAATCGCAATAACTCCAAAGTTGTTTTATGGATTTTAAATTTTTATGACTACAAGCAAAGCTTCAGTAGTTCACTTTTAGATTCCTTTATCTTTTCTTTTAGAAATAAATCGTAAATGGACGAAATGTAGCAAAAACTGCAAATACTCTTATTTTTCTCCATATAAATGGGCTCAAAAACTTTGGGCCAGTTGCGCGGTCTCGTATCCTAAAAATAAATCAATAATAAATAAATAATTGTAATAAATTGTTATCTTAGTGCAATACAGTACAGTAAAACGTTTTAAATAAATGTTTGATATCCCAAAATTTTTGATAAACCTTTTAAATAAATATACGGCTGCACCTGTTCCAAGTTTTAAAATAAGCTTTTGTTTGTTTAAATCTTCTTTGAACGTACTTTATAGCACTTTTGCCTTGGTCGCCAACAAAGCAACAACAAAAGTGGAGGAAATAAAGAAGTGATAAAAGTAAAAAATGTTTGTGTGTGTCTGTTCACATGATAATTTTCGCTTTATGTTGATATTTGTTGGACACAATAATAATTCGTATTTATTCTGTCCCTCAAATAATATATAATGTATGGTTTTCACTCTGTCTAGAATTAGGCATAATCCTCCTGATAAGAAACGCTCCGAAGAAAGGTTTCCCCAATAACATTTATTGGTTTTATCAAAAAACTATTTATTGCAATAACAAATAATTGTAATAAATTGGGATATTAGTGCAATACACTACTTTAAAACTTTTTAATTAAATCAATAATATTTCGCACACATCCGATTGATATAATTTGGTCACATAATGTCACTATAAGAAGTCGATCGGACACAAAAGTAAAAAAACGACCAACCCTATTGTCCATTTTGTCTTAAAAAACATTTTGCCCAAAAAGTGGATAGAGTTATTTTTCTTGTTGGGCTGACATTATATGTGGAGCCGCGGAACAAAAGGTTCTTTTTGAATACTTTTTACATTTTGGTTTTTTGTGATTTTTGTAATATTTATGTTGAAATCTTTTAGATACAATTGAGAAACCATAATAATTTTTTTTCATTTAGTAATTAAATGGACATTAAAAAAGTTTTACTAACAAGAGTTTCGTTTCTACTTTTTTTGTAACAAAAGGTTCTTTTTCCATAGTAAATAAGTTACATATTTTTTCCCTTATTCGTGTAGTTTAGGGTGCACCTTATTTTATGAAAGTGCGTAATTGAACCTTTGCTCCCCCTAGAAATGTTCTACGTAATACAGAAATATGCTACACAAATTTTTTCCGCCCACAAAGTGGTAAACTTTTTGGAATAGGAAAAAAGGGAGTATTTTCGGTTTTGCTCAAATTAAATTTTTTACTGGAATATAAAAGGGAACTTAAGAAGCTTTATTTTAGGTCATAAACATTACAAATCCAAGAAGTAGTTTCAAAGATATTGCAGTTTTTCCCAGAAAATGCTTGTCCTTAACGACTCGCCTAAGGATATGCAGCTAAAAAAATTATATAAATCAGTTTTTAATTTTTTTTGAAAATTTTGTTTAAAAAATATAACAAATAATACATTTGCTTCTCAGTATCACAAAAAAAAAAACAAATGGCAGAATAAAAACCAAAAAAATGAGGTCCGTATCATTAACCGTTTTGCCGTACCTGTGATTTCAAATCGAAGAGTTCAGCGAAAACTGTACTAATGTTCAACATTAATAAAAGTAATAGTGAATATTTTTCCCCAGACTATTTATAATGTAAACGGCATTGTTATTTTATTATTGTAAAAGTTGAACACTTTCTTTCCAGGGGTCAAATGTCATAATATAGAGTTTTTTCATTTTCAATTGAAAAATGACAGAATATTAAGAATTTATTACCAAATTTTGTTCAAAATGCAAAAATATAAAATACTGCATGTTTTTATGTTACGCAGATTACTTCTGGAGGAGCTATGGTTTAATTTCGTTGCATAACAAAAATTATTTTTTCATATTTTTAATTTTTTTGTATCAAAAGGTACTTTTTCACTTTTTTTTAACAAAAGGTTCTTTTTCCAAAATAAAAGTGCTTATTTAAGGAGACTTTTAAGGTTTAATGTGGTGATTTAGAGCACAAAGATTCACCTACTGGTAAGTAGCTAACTTAAATATATTTCGCGGTTCATTGATTTTTTAAAGTGCGAAATAACAAAAAACTTAATTTCCCAAAAATTTTGAATGATGCAAAAAGAACCTTTTGTTCCGCGGCTCCACATATATAAACAGTTAACCGCTTCGGGGACACCAAAACAGTCGGCAAAAGCTGGGGAATGGACAAAGAGACCAAACCATATCTTTCATTTAATGCCACACATTTGAAAAATACAAGAAAACACGTGTAGAAACTCGTGTCTTACTCCTGGGATCTCATCAGAGGAGACTTTTAAATCATAAAATCAAACAATTAATGTATCCTAGAGGCAATAATGTACACGACCAATAGATCACACATCATTAAAAGCTAGCAAAAACGTAATAATATTACGGTCACGGCAACAACAATTGGTGGTAAGCCTACAGCAATAACACGCCGCCGATGTAAAAGAAATAAAATTGGATGTAGAACAAAAAGCTTTAACAATGCGTCATTAATACTATTATAATAGACCAAAATTGATTCTGTGGATATAAGTAAACTTACGTTTTCTCTTAACCTTAAGAATTATGCCTGATATACCCCAATTGGCAACTCTGACACAAACTTTATTTGTTATTATACCCACCATCAAAAAGAATGGGGGGTATATTGAGATTGTCATTCCGTTTGTAATTTCCTTAATATTGGTTCAAAAATCAAAAACGATATATATTCTGAATCCTTATGAAATTCTAAGACGATTGAGCTATGTCCGTCTGTCTGTCCGTCTGTCTGTCCGTCTGTCTGTCTGTCTGTCTGTCTGTTGAAATCACGATAACGTCTAAACGAAAAGAGCTAGCTAACTGAAACTTAGCAAAAACATTCTTTATCTATGAGAAAATTTTGGTATTGAAATTGGGCAAAATCGGTTAGCATTTGGCCATAGCTCCCGTATAACCTCGTCTAGGCTAATCGCTTATTTGCTAATAAATGACAAATTATGACAGTTATGATGACAAAATTTGGTATCTAGAAGTTTTAGATAAGCACTAGGCAGCATATAAAATTTCATCGAAATCGGTTCACATTTAGCCATAGCTCCCATACAAAAAACTTACGAAAACAGGCTAAATTTCACCCAAAATACACTTAAATGCCAATAAATCTAAAAGTATAACAGATATAACCACTAAACTTGGCACAAGAAAGTCTTATATCAATGCCAGCCAGTGTGCAAAATTTTGTCACAATCGGTCACTATTTGACCCAGCTCCCATATAAAAAACTTACGAAAACACAAAAATTCAAAAAGAAAAGGGGATTTATGTTCGTCTGTCCGTCAGATAAAATCGTGATAGCTCCTTAACTACAAGAGCTAGTAAGACTAAATTAAGCACAAAGAAGTATTATGTCAATGCCAGCCAGTGTGCAAAATTTCGTCACAATCGGTCACCACTTGACCATAGCTCCCATATAAAAAACTTATGGAAACACAAAAATACATAAAGAAAAGGTTGTTTATGTCCGTCTGTCCGTCAGATAAAAGCACGATAGCGCCTTAACGAAAAGAGCTAGAGGGACAAAATTTTACAAAAGTATTTTGGATATCTTGAAAAAGATGTGTGTTGAAAATGGACAAAATCGGTTCAAATTTAGTTAGAGCTCCCATATAACCCCGCCCCGGGAAACACATTAATGCTGATAAATTAAATACAATTGTAATAGCTATGACGATTAAATTTAAAATAGGGAAGTTTTATGAAATTTTTGATCAGTTTATCAAATTTTATAGGAATCAGTCCATATTTGACTTTAGCTTTCATGTGAAAAACACTCACGGAAACCAAAAATTTTAGCAAAGGCCAGTTAAAAGCTATTAAATTAGAAACTATGATAGCTATGGCCACTAAATTTTGCAAGAAGCTCTCTATATATACCAGTCAGTGTGTAAAATTTTGTTACAATCGGTCAACATTTGGCTATAATTCTTATATATATCCCAGTAAGAACAGTGTCAAACGTTTGAAATATGATGACTTTTAAATTTGATATCAAACGTTTTTTTCGAACTTTTTTCAAACCTAAACAGATGTTTGAGATTTACATTAATTTTCAAATGAGGGTTAATTTGAGAATAAACGTTTGAAAAATGATAGTTTCTCAAATTGAGAATAAAGGTTATTCTCAAATCATTATCAAACCCTAAGATGATTTGAGAATAATTTGAAAAATGGTGTTATATAAATTTTATATCAAACCTTATTTCAAATTTTTTTTAAACATTAAAAAAATAAATGTTTAAGATATTTTAATGGAATGGCATTGCATTTCAAAGAAATTCCTTATTTCATTCGGATTTTTTAAAATTGATCCATATTTGACCATAAAACCTTGCTTAAAAAATGTCAAGATTAAGAGTTCAATAATATTCATATGCATAAGTAAATTTTCTTTGTTTCTTAAAATTTTTCTTACCTAACAATAAAAAAATTATATTTTAAGAAAAATAATTCAAATATGATGCACCGTTTTCAAAAACAAAATAAGCAAACTCAAAAATATCAAAAATACAACGCCATTTTATTTATGTTCCACATGTAGATGATATCCACATTTGAAAAACCTTTGAGAATGAGGTTTGATAATGATTTGAGAATAAAGGCATTTCTCAATTTGAGAATAAAGTCCCCTTTTTGTTGAGAACGCTATTATTCTTAAATCAGTATCAAATCAGTATCAAACGTTTGACCTTTGAAAAAACATTTATTTTCAAATCATCCTCAATTTGAGAATAAACCTTTTTTCTTACTGGGTAACATCCTCTTTTTATATTTACAATCAAAAAGATTTGGAGGTACATTCATTATATTAAGATTGCACCTATGAAATTAAATAGGTGTCAATCAATGTTTAGCCCAGACTTTATATATGATGAATGCATTAGGAACTCATAACGAAATATATGGACCTGTCGTATTACTATTAATGTGTTTAGCCTAACTACATATTAAGCACAACGAAAAGTATTTAACAACTTATTAATGTAAAACTATACCCGGTTATGAGACCGAATTTTGATCAAAGTAAATACTGGGGAAACCACTAAAATATTTTTAAATGTTGAACTATAAAGCTACGGCAACCGAATTTAGTCCAAAGGTTTTACCAACAATACCAAACAGCTTAGCGATTTTTCCAGTTTTGGTGCAGATTTTGAATTAGCTGCACCCTTGTAGATATATGAGATATGTTTCTAAATTTAACACAACTTGATGGTGGGTATATAAGATTCGGCATAGCCGAATATAACACTCTTACTTGTTTTTTTTTTCAATATGAGGGGATGCGTTGAAAAATTATGATGCATTTTTATGGATTTTCGATGTTTTTACAGAATTTACTTTAGAGTTATGACCAGGTTTTTTTTCTTCTTATTCACTGATGGCTACTATTATTTTTTTTTTTTCGTTTTAGCCAAAAAGCAAATGCATGATGACAAAGAGAAAGAGTTTTTTCTTGCATTATTTTGATTTTTTTTTTTGTAGGGGGGCTTGTCGGTGGTGTTTTGTCAACATAGATGTTGGACATTATTTGGCAAGAGGATTTATATTTTTTTCGATTTTGGGTTTGAGAGTCATTTGCAAGTGTAACACAAGATTACAACAATACACCAACGCACAGGCGATGCATTGGCTAGAGAAGAAAAAATGTGACAATGTTTTCTTTTTTGTATGTTTTGGTGAACAAAAAACTGGACATCCGGTTGTATTTATATTTAGTGCACTTTTTTTTTCCATATACATCCAACTTATGACTTATAGCTGATTTATAGGCATGATGGACTCAGGCTTTAAAGCTGGCCATGAAAAGAGAAAACAAAGCATAAAACCGGGACAGTAAAAGGTGATTATGGCTAGAGCAAAAAAAAAATGGAAATTTACATTTGTATTGCATTTATTGCAGGGAGGTTTTGAACAAACGAAAGAATTTTGATGTATTCCAAATTTGGGGGGAAAGAGGTAGAAGGTGAAGTAGCTAACAAAAAAAAAAAAAAAACTGCGTGAGAATTGTTTCCAAAATTTATACAATTTTTATTCATTGATATGCAAAGTACTGAAAAAGATGAAGAACTGCAACTGTGAAAAAAATGCAAGTAAATTCATGAAACAAAAAAGCATCAGCAAACGACAGCCAATCGACCTCATGCAATACTCGTTAACATCCGTTTCCGTTGCATGCAAATATTCACAGTGAATGATGGCGATGTTGTTTGTATGTGTGTGTGTGTGAGTCGTTTGCTTTATATTAACAACAATGTCATGTTTGGCATATGAAATTGCATAAAATGCAGTTTTTTTTTTTGTTCATCGCTGCTTTTCATAGACAACAATTTACAACATGAGACAGATCGATTTATTGCTTGACAATTGTTCGTTTTCTCCAGCCATAGCAATTATTGAAATACTCACACTTATCCTAGGAGCAATTTCAATAACTAACAATTTTTTTCCTATAAATAACAGGCCCACTCTCAAATATATACAAAAACCTCCCCATCCCTAACCAAACTCCAGCAGCCGACAAACAAAAAGAATTATTATTTGTATAAGTTAAGATATTAAATATTTTAAGAATTTTTTTGTAAATTAACCTATATAATTTGTGCTGACACTATGTCTGCAATATTTCCTATTAATTCATTGTACTTACCTGAACCAACATAAGGCAGATTGCAAAATTATTAAGAATTTTGTTACTATAATTTAATGCAATCTTGCAGTCTGGCTTAATGTTGGCCAAATCATGAAAACAAAGAAAACAAAAGAATTATTT
Source organism: Stomorhina lunata (assembly GCA_933228675.1). Lineage (NCBI taxonomy): Eukaryota > Metazoa > Arthropoda > Insecta > Diptera > Rhiniidae > Stomorhina > Stomorhina lunata. The sequence goes on along the minus strand of OW121741.1, from coordinate 31,904,983 downwards.
AAATAAAGAAAATGACAACGACAAATTAGTCGCAGTCAAGAACTCGAATCAATTCAGTCATTATTGAATTATCTGGCGCCCAACTAAAACATTAGTGTAAAAAATTAAAATAATAGTTAAAATCAAAAATAAATTTTTAAAATTAAAGAAAAACTAATAAAACCAAGAATTAAAATAAAGAAACGTCCAATGATTAAAACAAAACAATAGTGCAAAATAAAAGCATTGAAGAACATAAAAGTTTGAGAAAAAGCTGAAAAAAAAAAACAATAAAAATAATTAAATAAGCAAAAAGCTGAAAAAATTTTTTAAAGAACTAACAACCAAAAGCAACATTTGTGTGAAACAACGCCTAACATCTTCCAGTGGAACATTAAGGAACAACACAAATCCTAGCACCAACAGCTATCACCACCACCAGCAATAACACCAGAAGAAAAACACCAGAAAAACAACAAACCAACAAGAAACAATTATGATGCTGAAAACAATTATATTCACGTAAGAATTAATCATAGAATTAAGTAAATAATTTAGATCTAAGCACAACTATTAAATACTTTCAATAAAAGTTTTAAGAATTAAATAATATAAAAAATTTGTAATCTGTAATGGCAAATCAAAATAACCTAATTCGGCCCCCAATGCTTAATCATCCCCCCCCTCACCCACCCCAGGCTCAAAATGCCTTAGTACAAGATCAGGAAGCCAATATTGCAAATATAGTACGTAGAATACTGTTAGAAGAACGAGCTTCTCATAATGAACCAGAACCTAGAGTAGATCAGGGAATAGACCGTGGCAATGACCTAACAGACTTAGATAAAATACCAGACGTAGTAAGGTCTCTTAGAGAATTTTCAGGGAACAGAACAGAATTTAGCTCCTGGAAAAAAAGTACAGAGAGAGTACTTAAAATTTACGAACCTCTTAGAGGTTCAGCAAAATATTTCGGCATACTAAACGTTATCAGAAATAAAATTGTGGGCGACGCGGACATTGCGCTAGAAAGTTATAATACTCCACTGAACTGGAAAAGTATAATCCAATGCTTGACAGTTCATTACGCAGACCAGCGAGACCTCGGCACCCTCGAATACCAATTGATTTCTATGATTCAAGGTAATAATACAGTGCAGGAATTTTATAAGAGGATTTACGGTCATCTATCACTAATCTTAAACAAGATAGCCTGTTTAGATGAAAGTGAAGATGCCATTTATTTGCTGACCAAAAACTATAGGAATAAGGCTCTTGACACGTTTGTCAGAGGATTAAGAGGTGATTTACCAAGATTACTGGGAATTAGAGAACCCAAGGACCTACACGAAGCCTTACACTTGTGCCTAAAGTTGGAAAACCAACAATTCAGAACACAACAAGCTAGTGGCACTAACAGAATTCCACCTCCCATTCCTCATAGGAAATTTAACAATACTAATCCAAACCAAACATTCTATCCACAACTGGCACATATCCCTCAGCCTTCTATGCCAAGATTTAATATGCATCCAGGTAACATTCAAGGACATCAATCTCATAACACAAACGGACAAAATTTCCATAACCCATATCAACAAAATTTCCAAAACTCGTACAGACAAAATTATAACTATAATTACCCACAACAACAAAATTTCCATTTACCACCACCAAGACCTAATCAACCAAAACCTCCAGTCCCTATGGACGTTGATCCTACTATGTATTCCAAGAAAGTAAATTATATTAATCGGCCTTTACCGGACAATAGATTTTCAGGTCTTAGACCTTTACCCCAATCTGCACAATTTAATCAACCTCGCAAGATGCAAAGAGTAAATCATATTGAAGATCACCAAGACCCCGTACCTGACACCGTCGAAAAAACAGATACATGGGAACCTTCACGAGAGGATAAAGGAATACAGAACCTAACGGACTACTCAGATGAACATTTCAATGTTTCTGAGGATGAGGAATATACCGAATTGGCGGATATTCATTTTTTAGACTAAGGAATTCAACGTTACCTTATTTTCGGTGTAAAGATCGCAATGGCAAAATATTTAGGTTTTTAATCGACACAGGGTCAAATAAAAATTACATTCAACCTAAATTAATTAAAAACCCAATACCCAATGAAAACATTTTCCAAGCAAACTCCGTTGGTGGGAAGGTCACAATTACCCATCATACATTGATCAATCTATTTGGGGTAAAATCAGAAAATCTAAAATTCTTTCTATTGCCATCACTGAAATCCTTCCATGGTATCCTAGGTAACGACAGTTTGAAAACGCTAAATGCAATTATTTACACTTCCAAAAATTATATGATAGTTAATAACTCTATAAAGGTACATATTAGACAACAACAATCAGAATCGGTTAATAGTATGAACATCGGAACAGATCACTTGACAAACGAACAGACACTAAAATTAATGAGACTATGTAGAACATACTCGTCACTTTTTTCGGAACCAGACGAAAAACTAACATTTACTACAAATGTAAAAGCAGAAATAAGGACATCGACTGACGACCCAATTTATACGAAAAGTTACCCATATCCTTCATCTATGAAAGACGAAGTCGAGAAACAAATTAATGAGTTACTCGATCACGGAATAATAAGACCATCCAGGTCCCCATACAATTCTCCAGTATTGGTGGTACCGAAAAAAATGGATGCTTCCAACGAGAAGAAATATAGAATGGTCATAGACTATAGAAAATTAAATAGTGTGACTATACCGGACAGATACCCCATACCACAAATAAACGAGGTTCTAGCTCAACTCGGTAGAAATAAGTGGTTTTCAGTATTAGACCTGAAAAGCGGGTTCCACCAAATACCGCTCAGGGAAAAAGATATTGAGAAAACAGCATTTTCTGTAAATAACGGAAAATATGAGTTTCTCCGATTACCATTCGGCTTGAAAAATGCTCCCGCAGCATTTCAACGAGCATTAGATGATATGCTAAGAGAGCATATTGGGAAAATATGTTTCGTCTATATAGACGATATCATAGTCTTTGGTCAAGATGAAAATTCTCATCTAGAAAACATAAAGACCATTTTTGACACCCTACAACGGGCGAATATGAAAATACAATTAGATAAATGTGAATTCCTCAAGAAGGAAGTAGAATATCTGGGCTTTATCATATCGACGGAAGGGATAAGGACAAATCCTGAAAAAGTCAAAGTTATTCAGGAAATTCCACCTCCAAAAACAATAAAAGAGCTCCGATCATTTTTAGGACTCTCAGGGTTTTACAGGCGCTTCATAAAAGATTATGCGAAGCTTGCAAAACCCCTAACCGTCCTTTTAAGGGGCGAGGAGGGACGTATCTCCAAAAGAGAGTCTGCCAAAATCCCAGTAACACTTGATGATAGGGCCATAGAGGCATTCGCAAAGATAAAAAACTCTCTTTCCTCTGAAGAAGTGATGCTTGCATTCCCTAATTTTGAAAAAGAATTTCACTTGACAACAGATGCGTCCAATTATGCTCTTGGAGCAGTCCTTGAACAGGAGGGTAAACCAATAATGTTCATATCAAGAACTCTAAATAAGGCAGAAGAGCATTATGCCACAAATGAAAAGGAGATGCTCGCAATAGTGTGGGCTCTCAAATCATTAAGGAATTATTTATATGGTCCAGTATTAGTGAAAATCTTTACTGACCATCAACCACTGACATATGCTCTTGGGAATAAGAACACCAATAGTAAATTAAAAAGATGGAAAGCCATCTTGGAAGAATATAATTATGAATTAAAATATAAGCCCGGTAGCAGCAATATCGTGGCCGACGCATTGTCAAGACCTCCACAAGTTGTTGAAGTGAATTCACTGACAGCCACACAGCACAGTCACGAAAGCTCGTCGCAAAATCTAATCCAGTTCACAGAGTCTCCCCTTAATGTGTTTAAAAACCAAATTATTATCTCAAAAGGCGAGCTGCCCTCTTATAACTTTGAGATAATATTCCCCACATATCATAGACATACAATAGTAGACACAAAGTTTGATAGTGACAGGCTTGTAAAAATTCTGAAATCATACTTGAACCCTTCCGTAACTAATGCTATCATGACCGAAGATCAGATCCTAGGAACAATACAAGAGTTGTGGTCAACCTACTTTTCTAAATTTCGCACAAAATACACCAGGACAATGGTTAAAGATTTGACATCGGACATTGAACAAGAGACTGAAATTATAAATGAACATAGACGAGCACACAGAAATCCAAAGGAAAACAAACTTCAATTACTTACTAAATGTTATTTTCCCCAAATGCATGCAAAGATAAAGAAAATAGTGAAACAGTGTAAAATATGTTGTGAGAACAAGTACGATCGTCATCCAAATAACATAGTTTTGGGGAAAACACCTATTCCTCAATATCCAGGACAATACGTGCACATAGATATTTACCATACAAACAATAGAGTTATTTTAACCGCAATAGATAAATTTTCCAAGTACGCCCAGGCAAGGATAGTCAAGTCGAGAGCAACGGAAGATATAAAACTTCCTTTACAGGAGTTACTGACTTCTTTCGGTACCCCCGAAAATGTTGTTATTGACAACGAAAAATCCCTTAATTCGGCTTCAGTAACTTTTATGTTAGAGAATCAACTGGGAATCAAAATTTACAAAACACCACCTTACACTAGTTCTGTAAATGGTCAGGTGGAACGTTTCCATTCGACACTAACGGAAATTATGAGGTGTATGAACGCGGAAAAGGTTTATAATTCTTTTGAAGACCTTTTGAACAACTCTTTGAATAAATATAACAACTCTGTTCATTCTACAATAAATAGAAAACCAATTGAAGTATTTTTCGGTAGGAACAAAGACCCAACATCTTTAAAACAAGACAGACTAAAAATTATACAGAGCTTGACGGAAAAACAAAGAAAAGACTTAGACCATCATAACAAGAAGAAAACTGAAAGAAAGACTTATAAGAACAATGACGTAATTTTTGTAAAGAACAACAAAAGAATAGGAAACAAACTGACACCCAGATACAAAATTGAAATAGTAAAAGAAGACAGAGGAGGAACTATTTTGACAACAACTAACCGTATAGTTCACAAAAATTTAATAAAAAAATGATATTTTGTTTTCCAGGCTAATGATAACACTAATTAAAACGGAAATACAGATTTTGGATTACACGAACGCGCATATCGTGACAATAGAGACCGGAATGACAAAACTGGTTGCCGGAGACTTTAAACTAATCCATGTAATAGATCTTGGACAATATGAAAGGACAATTGATGAGCTTGAAACTATTATAAGACAAGATATAGGGAAGAAAAATAACAGTTATGAATTTTTACTGAGTCAAATACAGGTTTTGTATGATTTAATTGCTAATTTGAAACCCAGACGCGAATTGAGAGCAATAAACGCTTTGGGTACATTATGGAAGTGGGTGGCAGGTTCGCCAGATCACGAGGACTTCAAAATAGTAACTGACAGCATGAACAAACTCCTAGAAAACAATAACAAACAAATCGTAATAAATAGATCAATAAACACAAGAATACAAGAGATATCCAATATAACCAACAGCATAATAAATAACATAGGATCGAACGATGCATTTGAACGAGAAATTGTAAAGGACGTGGAAAGAAAATTGAAGATAATTAAAAATGAACTTACCAATCTTGGGTACTCAATTCAGTGGGCAAAAGCAGGAATTATAAACTCTTTTATTTTATCCGAATACGAACTGAATATGACTAGAAAACACTTCAACGAATTTAATATGCCCTATATCAATCTAATTGAGGCTTTAGAGTTCGGGGAAGTGAAAATAGGGATGAATAAAACTACTATCCTTTACATGATTAATTTGCCAATAACAGAAAAGGAAACATGTAATAGCTTATTTATAAAACCCGTTAAGAGACTAAATGTATCGGTTAAAATTGATAAAGAAAATTTTGTATTATGTAAAAACTCTGTCCTTGAAGTAAAAGCAGCCTGCAGAAGGGTTAATGACGTGGATATTTGTAACGATCGCAATTTAGAAAATATTACTGAATCTAATTGTTTGCCAAGATTGCTTAACGGATTACCGTCGGAATGTCCAACTTCCAACAATCAACACTTACCCGTAGTGAACGAAATAGCACCGGGAATTATGTTGTTGAATGGTTACGATGGGTCAATTACGACTGAAGATAGAGAAATTAATATAACTGGCACATTTATCATCAAGTATCACAACTCTACAATCACCATAGGCGGAAAAAAATATTCCAGCAAAGAAATCTCAATGATGAAACCTTTACCAGCAGTGATAAACGCACCTAATACTGTTGAAAGGTACGAGGAAATGTTGTCTTTGGAAATGCTCAAGGAGCTTAACATCAACAACGCTGGTGAGATAAAAAAATTAGCTACCAATTACAGATCTAGTGTGGCTGCATGGATTGCCCTAATAATGGCATTGATAGGTGCCCTAACTTTCAAGTTGCTAAAAAGAAAAGCCTGTCTTAAAATTAATAATGATGAAAAGCCAGTACAACCCGTAGAAGCATCAAATACTTACATTCATTACCCATCCAACGAGGACGCTGGAAATTAAGAGGGGAAGAGTTAAGATATTAAATATTTTAAGAATTTTTTTGTAAATTAACCTATATAATTTGTGCTGACACTATGTCTGCAATATTTCCTATTAATTCATTGTACTTACCTGAACCAACATAAGGCAGATTGCAAAATTATTAAGAATTTTGTTACTATAATTTAATGCAATCTTGCAGTCTGGCTTAATGTTGGCCAAATCATGAAAACAAAGAAAACAAAAGAATTATTTAAATAAAGAAAATGACAACGACAAATTAGTCGCAGTCAAGAACTCGAATCAATTCAGTCATTATTGAATTATCTTATACATAAAGAGTGTTCTAAAAAAAATATGCATTTACTATTTTAGACAAAACTTATCCATAGTGCAAGAAATAATTTATTTTTTGATCAAGTTAGTTTCTATAGATATGTCAGATACTATTATTTTAGAAATTATTAATTTTCGATAGTTATTTCAATCAAAATGGACTGCGAAAAAAAAGTTCGTGAAAATATAATTAAAACTTTTCAAAAAAATCCGTCATGGACTTTTAAAAAAATAGCTAAAAATTTGAAAGTTGACCCTCGAACGGTTTCTAATGCCATCAGACGGTATAAGGAAAACCTGAGCATTCAAAGAAAACCTGGATCAGGGAGGAAAAAAGGTCCTACAGATATTGATAAGGCAAAAGAAGTCGAGCGACTCTTTCGAAGAGCGCCCAGCACTTCTTTAAGAAAAGCAGCTCGTACGGTGAAATGTTCTACGAATTTTGCACATAGAGTCAAAGCTTATGCTGGACTGAAGACATACAAAGTCCAGAAGGTTCCAGATCGTAATGCTATAAAGAACTTAGAAGCAAAAAAACGAGCGAAAAAATTGAAGTCTGATTTTATAAAAAAATACACCTGTTGTGTGATGGATGATGAAACATACGTACTGGCAGACTTTTCTCAACTTCCTGGTCAAGATTTTTATGTTGCTAATAAACGGGGCAATGTTCGGTAAGAGTTTCGCACAAAAAACAAACAAAATTCTCTAAGAAGTTTCTCGTGTGGCAAGCTATTTGCAGTTGTGGCAAAAGAAGTAAAGTATTTGTGGCATCTGGCACAATAAACACAGAAATTTATATAAAGGTGTGCCTACAAAAACGGTTGTTACCCTTTATAAGAGAGCACAGAGTGACTACATTTTTTTGGCCCGATTTGGCGTCATGCCATTATGGAAAAAAGGCACTTGAGTGGTACTCAAAGAATAATGTAATTTTTGTACCACGAGAGGCAAATCCACCTAACTGTCCAGAACTTCGGCCTGTGGAAAGATATTGGGCTCTGGTAAAAAAGGAATTGAAGAACACAGGAAAGATTTCCAAGAACATGTCCGATTTTAAGCGCAGGTGGAACACATGCTCCAAAAAGGTATCAGAAGCAACTGTAAAATCTTTAATGGGAGGGTTTCCGAAAAAAGTCGATAATTTTTCAAAACCCGAGTACTAAGTAAACATTTTAATGCTAAATGATTTTGTATAATATGTCATTATATTTGCGTATTTTGTAGAGTTTTTATATTAAAAGGTTTGATTTTTATTTAAGAAAATCCAACTACAAATTTTATTTAGAGCACTCTTTATACAACTTTTTTTGTAGCATTTCAAAATGACGCCTAGAGTTCCATCATGATATTTGTTATACTCCTCGGCTGGAAGTGAGTAAGGAGTTTCTCGACATATCCCTGCAATTTTTTTTGCATTTATTTCCAGAAGATGGCGAAAAAAAAATTGAATTTTTGGTGTCGTCAGCATTGCGCCATAAAACGCATCGACATTTGGTTGTCTGTCCCATATTTTGTGTCTGTGCGTTATGTTGTCGTCACAAAAATGAATGTCGGTCGTTTTTTTTTGTTGCTGCTGTTGCATCGTGTGAAAAATAATGTTTTAAATATTGACAACATGAAATATGTGAAAACAATAATCATAAATTTTTATTAACATTGCACATATCGGGTGTTTTTTATTGAGGTATAGAACTTTAAGTTGGCATCGCTTTTTTAACTGGCGGCCATTTTGTCAGCTGTCAAGCGATTAATATTTAGTTTGGTTTGCCATTTCATCATGGACAGGTTGACAAAAGAACAACGCTTGCAAATCGTGCAAATTTATTTCGAAAATAATGGTTCAGTTCGCGAAGTTTACCGCAAGCTCCGTCCATTTTATGGTCGACATAATCGTCCATCAGAGCAATTAATTCGGTTAACCATGGATCGTTTTCGCACTACGTTTACTCTATGTGATAATACGCATCCGCAGCGACGTCGAACAGTGCGCACCGAAGAAACAATTGCCGCTGTAGAGCAAAGTGTTGAAGAGGACCCGAATGAATCGATTCGCCACCGTGTACAGCAATTGGAGCTTTGTCCATCAACTTTATGGAAGATTTTGCGCAAAGATCTTAGCTTGCGACCTTACAAGATCCAGCTTGTGCAAGAATTAAAGCCGCGAGACCATGCAATGCGTCGTGATTTTGGTGTATGGGCCGAAAATGAGATTGATCTCGATGCTGATTTTCATCGCAAAATTTTGTTCAGTGATGAGGCTCATTTTTGGTTGAATGGCTACATCAACAAGCAAAATTGCCGCATTTGGAGTGAAGAGAATCCACATGAGACCCTTGAGATGCCATTACATCCACAAAAACTGACTGTTTGGTGTGCTCTATGGGCTGGTGGAGTCATTGGGCCATACTTCTTCCGAAATAATGCTGGAGAGTCAGTTACCATAAATGGAGACCGGTATAGAGCCATGATAACCGACTATTTTGTTCCCCAATTGGATGGCATGAATGTGGATGAGTTGTGGTTCCAACAAGACGGCGCTACATGCCACACAGCGCACGTCACAATTGATTTATTGAAGGAAACATTCGATGAGCGCATAATTTCGCGGAATGGACCTGTCAATTGGCCACCAAGATCGTGCGATTTGACACCACTAGATTATTTTCTTTGGGGATATGTGAAGTCGCTCGTCTACGCCAACAAACCAGAAACGTTAGGGGACTTGGAAGCCAACATTCGTGGCGTTATTGCCAACATACGGCCCCATATGCTCGAAAAAGTAGTTGAAAATTGGACCTGTAGAATTGGTTTTATGGCCGTCGCGGCTGGCTCGACCACATGCCCGAAATCATATTTAAACATTAATGGCATAAAATTATCCTTCTAATAAAGCCAAATTGATGGACATTAAAACGATTTTCTTGTGTTTTATTTCAATTCGAAGTTCTATACCTCTAAAAAAAACACCCATTATAAACATATACATTTATAAATCCTACACATATACAGATAAATGCATTTACATGCACACACACATAGATTAAATGAAGAAACACTGTGCACAGTTTGTAATAGGATTGCAATTGTATGAATGCTTAGATTTTGCTAAAATATAAGAAATATTTTAGAACGTCTACAATAGGTGTGACCCATACTATCACTGCAGGGGATGTTGGATACCTAGCAATATTTCTGATTGGTTTAACTTGGTAAACCCAGACTTATCTTGGTGTATTCTTCATCTAGACTGTGGACACTTACCTCCCAGTGGTGTCACCCGATTAGCTACGTTCACAGCCCTTTAAGTAGTATGCAAACAAGTGCCGAGGGTTCTCTCCACAACGATAAAAACAAAGCTTAGGACGTCAGGCTAGTAAACCACTTCTGGAAAAAAATCAGCTACTTCCTAATGTTGACGTCTATGGCAAACGAAAAAAAGGACCGTGATTTAAGGATCAGCACCTGGAACATCAGAAAGCTTTACAGAGGAGGTGCTCTGAACCAGTTGATGGATGTTCTCGATGAATATAAATGTGATGTGACTGCTGTCTAGGAATTAAGTTGGAACGGACACGGCGTCGCCAAGACACCAAAAGGTGACCTGTATTACAGCTGTCATGAGAGTAGGCACTAAATTGGTTGCGGATTTATGATTAACAAAAGAATGCGGAATCTTGTTTACAGGCTTAGTATTTAAACAAATGTCTAGCGACAATACGTCTCAAAGCTAAATACTTTTATCTGAGCTTGATTTGTGCTAATTTTGATTTGTGCACTTCTCAACAAAGGAGAAACAAGTCTTTTATTAACAACGTGAAGAAGTTTAGAATAGATGACACAATCACTACGTTAAAATAATACTAAGTGATTTTAACTCGAAATTAAAGTTAGCTAAGTTAATCTCCTTTGCGGCGGCTCGTAATTCACGGACACGGGAGTCTACATGGGAGTCTTCTGATCAAATAACAAAACATCAAATAGACCATATTGTAGTTGATGGAAGACATTTATCAAGTGTGCTGCATGTTAGTTCCATGCTAGGAGCTAACATGGACTCCGATCATTACCTTGTAGTAGCCAAGATGATAATACGTCTAGGAGCATACAGGCAGAAGCGCAAAGAAAGTATGATGTAAAAAAACTTCAATCTCAGCAAATTGCCATTGATTACTCCAAACTTGCAACTCAATTACTAAGAGAGAATAACTCTGCCTCAAACGACATTTGCATGCTTTAATAGGGTACCAAATCCCCTATTCTAAAATCTCGTGGTACGACGAGGAGTGCCGAAATACCACTGATGAGAAAAATGCGGCCTACAGGGCAACTCTACAGTCAGAAAGTTAGAAAGATATCCGGAAAAAAGAGGGAAAAAACGACTGTTACGCAGAAAAAATAAAGATATGAAGGGACTTGTGTTTGAGGAGTTTGAGATGTTTAAGACCCAAAATTAAGTACGGAACTTTAGAGTCAAATATCTCTTTAACGATAACAGATACAAAGTTGAGGTTTCGTAAGTTCCTAAAACTTTTTATTTTCTAAAGATTTGTATCTCCTTTAGCTTTCCAAACTTTTTTGGGAAGGCTGTGGGTTCACCGAAAGTCAATACTGGATAATATGTCAACTTTTTAATTTTTACAATATTCTAATCAATTTCTGTGTTAGTAAGAATTTTTACAAGGTTTAATTAACATAAAACAATTAAAAATTTTATTTGGAACACTCCTTATACATGCAAGTGGCTAGCGAAGTGCCACTTTACAGTTCATCTAGAGTTTGTATGGTATTCCTACGACTTTCTTACTTGTCAGATCTACAGTTTTCTTGTAGGTCGCTGTGGCCCGATACACTAATAAGGTGTACATTGAACTGCTAAGCCATTTTGTAAAGATATCAACGCCAATTCAAGGCTTATGTAGAATTAGTGAAATGATATTTTCTTGTAGTAAAAATAAAATTCCCTGCCGTACTCGAATTCTTTGCAATATATAATTTACAAATATATATTTACTAACCTAAAAAAAAAAACTTAACAAAAAAACTCACATGCATCACATTGTAAAAATTGGCAAAATGTCCGAAAAAAGACAAAAACAAGAATGTATTATAGTCGGTTAAGACCGATCAACTGATACCCACCACTAAATGTGGTCTGATACTTATCGAATTGACGATGTTTTTTCTTAATACCTAAAATTTACTAAATTTTGGCATCATATATTTTCTCTAGATTTATATCAATTCCAGCATAAAAAAAATTGTCTATGAAAATTTTTTCTATAGAAAAAATTGTCTATGAAAATTTTTTCTTTAGAAAAAATTGTCTATGAAAATTTTTTCTATAGAAAAAATTGTCTATGAAAATTTTGTCTATTGAAAAAAATTGTCTATGAAAATTTTTTCTATAGAAAAAATTGTCTATGAAAATTTTTTCTATAGAAAAAATTGTCTATGAAAATTTTGTCTATAGAAAAAATTGTCTATGAAAATTTTTTCTATAGAAAAAATTGTCTATGAAAATTTTTTCTATAGAAAAAATTGTCTATGAAAATTTTTTCTATAGAAAAAATTGTCTATGAAAATTTTTTCTATAGAAAAAATTGTCTATGAAAATTTTTTCTATAGAAAAAATTGTCTATGAAAATTTTGTCTATAGAAAAAATTGTCTATGAAAATTTTTTCTATAGAAAAGATTGTCTATGAAAATTTTTTCTATAGAAAAAATTGTCTATGAAAATTTTTTTCTTTAGAAAAAATTGTCTATGAAAATTTTGCTTCTATGTAAAAATTTGTCTATGAAAATGTTTTCTATATAAAAAATACCTATGAAAATTTTTTTCTTTAGAAAAAATTGTGTATGAAAACTTTTTCTATAGAAAAAATTGTCTATGAAAATTTTTTCTATAGAAAAAATTGTCTATGAAAATTTTTTCTATAAAAAAAATTGTCTATGAAAATTTTTTCTATAGAAAAGATTGTCTATGAAAATTTTTTCTATAGAAAAAATTGTCTATGAAAATTTTTTTCTTTAGAAAAAATTGTCTATGAAAATTTTGCTTCTATGTAAAAATTTGTCTATGAAAATGTTTTCTATATAAAAAATACCTATGAAAATTTTTTTCTTTAGAAAAAATTGTCTATGAAAATTTTTTCTATAGAAAAAATTGTCTATGAAAATTTTTTCTATAGAAAAAATTGTCTATGAAAATTTTTTCTATAGAAAAAATTGTCTATGAAAATTTTTTCTATAGAAAAAATTGTCTATGAAAATTTTTTCTATAGAAAAAATTGTCTATGAAAATTTTTTCTATAGAAAAAATTGTCTATGAAAATTTTTTCTATAGAAAAAATTGTCTATGAAAATTTTTTCTATAGAAAAAATTGTCTATGAAAATTTTTTCTATAGAAAAAATTGTCTATTAAAATTTTTTCTATAGAAAAAATTGTCTATGAAAATTTTTTCTTTAGAAAAAATTGTCTATGAAAATTTTTTCTATAGAAAAAATTGTCTATGAAAATTTTTTCTATAGAAAAAATTGTCTATGAAAATTTTGTCTATAGAAAAAATTGTCTATGAAAATTTTTTCTATAGAAAAAATTGTCTATGAAAATTTTTTCTATAGAAAAAATTGTCTATGAAAATTTTTTCTATAGAAAAAATTGTCTATGAAAATTTTTTCTATAGAAAAAATTGTCTATGAAAATTTTTTCTATAGAAAAAATTGTCTATGAAAATTTTTTCTATAGAAAAAATTGTCTATGAAAATTTTTTCTATAGAAAAAATTGTCTATGAAAATTTTTTCTATAGAAAAAATTGTCTATGAAAATTTTTTCTATAGAAAAAATTGTCTATGAAAATTTTTTCTATAGAAAAAATTGTCTATGAAAATTTTTTCTATAGAAAAAATTGTCTATGAAAATTTTTTCTATAGAAAAAATTGTCTATGAAAATTTTTTCTATAGAAAAAATTGTCTATGAAAATTTTTTCTATAGAAAAAATTGTCTATGAAAATTTTTTTCTTTAGAAAAAATTGTCTATGAAAATTTTGCTTCTATGTAAAAATTTGTCTATGAAAATGTTTTCTATATAAAAAATACCTATGAAAATTTTTTTCTTTAGAAAAAATTGTCTATGAAAACTTTTTCTATAGAAAAAATTGTCTATGAAAATTTTTTCTATAGAAAAAATTGTCTATGAAAATTTTTTCTATAGAAAAAATTGTCTATGAAAATTTTTTCTATAGAAAAATTTGTCTATGAAAATTTTTTCTATAGAAAAAATTGTCTATGAAAATTTTTTCTATAGAAAAAATTGTCTATGAAAATTTTTTCTATAGAAAAAATTGTCTATTAAAATTTTTTCTATAGAAAAAATTGTCTATGAAAATTTTTTCTTTAGAAAAAATTGTCTATGAAAATTTTTTCTATAGAAAAAATTGTCTATGAAAATTTTTTCTATAGAAAAAATTGTCTATGAAAATTTTGTCTATAGAAAAAATTGTCTATGAAAATTTTTTCTATAGAAAAAATTGTCTATGAAAATTTTTTCTATAGAAAAAATTGTCTATGAAAATTTTTTCTATAGAAAAAATTGTCTATGAAAATTTTTTCTATAGAAAAAATTGTCTATGAAAATTTTTTCTATAGAAAAAATTGTCTATGAAAATTTTTTCTATAGAAAAAATTGTCTATGAAAATTTTTTCTATAGAAAAAATTGTCTATGAAAATTTTTTCTATAGAAAAAATTGTCTATGAAAATTTTTTCTATAGAAAAAATTGTCTATGAAAATTTTTTCTATAGAAAAAATTGTCTATGAAAATTTTTTCTATAGAAAAAATTGTCTATGAAAATTTTTTCTATAGAAAAAATTGTCTATGAAAATTTTTTCTATAGAAAAAATTGTCTATGAAAATTTTTTCTATAGAAAAAATTGTCTATGAAAATTTTTTCTATAGAAAAAATTGCCTATGAAAATTGATTCTATAGAAAAAATTTTCTATGAAAATTTTTTCTTTAGAAAAAATTGTCAATGAAAACTTTTTCTATACAAAATATCTTTTCCATAGAAAAATACACTTTACATTTCCGTAGAAAAAATCCGATTCGAAAATTTTTCTATTGCAAAACTTGCTTGAACATTTTTTCGATAGATAAAATTCAGTATAAAAAATTTTCTATAGAAAATATTAGTAAAAATTGTCTATGAAAATTTTTTCTATAGAAAAAATTGTGTATAAAAATTAGTTTTATAGAAAATATTGTCTATGAAAAATTTCATATAGGAAAAATTGTTTATGAAAATTTTTCTATAGAAAAAATTGTCTGTAAAAATTTGTTCAATAGAAAAAATTTTTTATGAAAATTTTTTCTGTAGAAAAAATTATCTGTTAAAATTTTTTGAGGAGGAGTATTCAAGCTTGAAGAGGGTAATTCGAGCTTAAGTTTAGAATTTGGAGTACGTAGATTTTTCAGGATAGGAGCTATATGCCCTCAAAGTAGGGCACCTCGAGTTTTTTGAAAATTAAAAACGATCCAGAAGTCATATTTTTGATCTGATATAAAAGATTTATTTATATTTGCAAAATCTGCTCACTGAGGTCTACAAAAAATACTGCTACAAGTAAGGTTTAACCCCTAGGGTTTAAGAGATATCCGACTTCGAAAAAAAAAACAATTTTTAACGACTTTAGCTTAGAATTTTGCTTATATCGGATTCAAATTTTTGATTTTTCCGAAATTTTCTTTAACATATTATTTTTATAAGTTCTGAAAAGGAAACTTAATATGGAAAATTGTATTTTGTCTTGCATTTCTCAAAAATTACCAATTTTTAACACTTTTTCTCAATTTATGCCTAATTTTCTCCAAACATTTGCACAAACTCAAAATATACCTTTTGCGCTTATGATGGTGTAGGGTATTAAAAAAAAACTGTTTTTAAATTATGACACTTTTTTTCTTTAGTTCTTTGTTGTAAATTTATATAATTGTAGTGCATTTTTTCGATGCTGTACTAGTAATATATTGAGATTTTTTTTGGGGATTTTTGAACTCATACATTTCGATAATTGATTGAAACTACGAAAAATGTATGTGTAAGTAATCCGAGGTTATAAATTACTTAGGTAATACCAAGGTATTAATATTAAAATGGGTTATTTTTTATACGATTACCAAAACCTTGTAAATAGATAAATAAAAAAGGTACTCGTATTGTAAATTTATAAAAATTTTGAGTTCATTTTTTTGGAAGGAAATGGAATTATATTTATGTTTGCTTTTATGAGTGTATATAAATTTTACACAGGATATAAAGGATTTAAAGGCAATAATTGTAAGTGATCTGAAGATTAATACAATTATTAAAAATGGTTTTAAAACTAAAAAATATATGGAGTATTTTTGAAAATTTGTTTCAAAAATTATTTAATATAATGAAAATCATTCACCGATTCCATATAACAGTCATCTAAAATGCAAGGATGTTAATAATGTGTTAATATTTGCTAAAGAAAATCCTTTTGAGAAACTCAGTTATAATTATCTAATTAAAACATAATAAACATTATTTATATTTCATATTTTTTTGTATATCAAAATCACATATTGTCTAAATGGGCTCATGCTTATTAACTAAACTGGGAATCTATTCAAAATTACCACCACCTTCGCCACAATTCTTATATGAAATCATATTCATATGTGTCTTTTAACATTTAAAACACTCTTTGTTCGAAACTAGAAAACCAATATATTAAATTAATGGCCAAAAATGTCAGTTATCCAAAATCCAACAGATTTTTCTAATGTCTCCATTCGAAATCTTGTCTTGCGATTCTTGAAAACACCAAAAAAAGGAACATAAAAATGAAAACAATTAAAACAAAAAGACACATAAAAATTATTAAGATTATGTGCTTTAGCCAGATGTAATTGTTATATTGCACAGTGGGATAAAAAAATGTTAAACAGTTAATTCTTTTAGAAGAAAAAATTTTTCTTTAGAAAAAATTTTCATGGACAATTTTTTAGAAGAAAAAACTTTCATTATGATTTTTTTCTATCGAAAAAATTTTTATAGACACTTTTTTCTATATACACAATTTTCATATTGAATTTTTTTTTATAGAAAAAATTTCATATTGAATCTTTTTTATAGAAAAGATTTCATATTGAATTTTTTCTATCAAAAAAATTTTCATATTGAATTTTTTTTATAGAAAAAATTTTCATATTGAGTTTTTTTTTATAGAAAAAATTTTCATATTGAATTTTTTTTATAGAAAAAATTTTCATATTGAATTTTTTTTTATAGAAAAAATTTCATATTGAATTTTTTCTATCGAAAAAATTTTCATATTGAATTTTTTTGTATAGAAAAAATTTCATATTGAATTTTTTCTATCAAAAAAATTTTCATATTGAATTTTTTCTATCGAAAAAATTTTCATATTGAATTTTTTCTATAGGAATATTGAGTTTTTTCTATAGTAAAAATTCTCATATTGATTTCTTTTCCTATAAAAACAATTTTCATACTGATTTTTTTCTATAGAAAAAAAAATCATAACAAATTTATCTATAGAAAAAACATCATAGCAAATTTTTTCTGTAGAAAAAATTTTCATAGGCAGTTTTTTCTATAGTTAAAATGTTCATCGACAAATTTTTCTATGGAAAAAATTTTCATAGACCATCTTTTGTACATAAAATTTTTTCTATAGAAGAAATTTTTAAAGGCAACTTTTTGTATAGAAACAATTTTTATAGACAATTTTTTTATAGAAAAAATTTCATAGACCATTAACTCTATAAAAAAATATTCATAGAACATTTTTTCTATAGAGAAAATGTTCATAGACAATTTTTTCAATAAAAAAATGTTCATAGAAAATTTTTCTTTAGAAAAAATTTTCATAGTAAAATTTTTCTATAGAGAACATTTAGACAATTCTTCTATAGAAAAAAGTTTTTTTATAGAAAAATTTTTAATAGACAATTTTTTCTATAGAAAACATTTTCATAGACAATCTTTTCTATAGAAAAAATTTTTATAGACAATTTTTTCTATAGAAAAAAATTTTATAGACAATTTTTTCTATAGAAAAAATTTTTATAGACAATTTTTTCTATAGAAAAAATTTTTATAGAAAGTTTTTTCTATAGAAAAAATTTTTATAGACAATTTTTTCTATAGAAAAAATTTTTATAGACAATTTTTTCTATAGAAAAAATTTTTATAGACAATTTTTTCTATAGAAAAAAATTTTATAGACAATTTCTTCTATAGAAAAAATTTTTATAGACAATTTTTTCTATAGAAAAAATTTTTATAGACAATTTTTTCTATAGAAAAAATTTTTATAGACAATTTTTTCTATAGAAAAAATTTTTATAGACAATTTTTCTATAGAAATAATTTTTATAGACAATTTTTTCTATAGAAAAAAATTTTATAGACAATTTTTTCTATAAAAAAAATTTTTATAGGCAATTTTTTCTATAGAAAAAATTTTTATAGACAATTTTTTCTATAGAAAAAATTTTTGTAGACAATTTTTTTCATAGAGAAAATTTGTATAGACAATTTTTTCTATAGAAAAAATTTTTATAGACAATTTTTTCTATAGAAAAAATTTTTATAGACAATTTTTTCTATAGAAAAAATTTTTATAGACAATTTTTTCTATAGAAAAAATTTTTATAGACAATTTTTTCTATAGAAAAAATTTTTATAGACAATTTTTTCTATAGAAAAAATTTTTATAGACAATTTTTTTTATAGAAAAATTTTTATAGACAATTTTTTCTATAGAAAAAATTTTTGTAGACATTTTTTTCCATAGAAAAAATTTTTATAGACAATTTTTTCTATAGAAAAAATTTTTATAGACAATTTTTTCTATAGAAAAAATTTTTATAGACAATTTTTTCTATAGAAAAAATTTTTATAGACAATTTTTTCTATAGAAAAAATTTTTATAGACAATCTTTTCTATAGAAAAAATTTTCATAGTAAATTTTTTCTGTAGAAAAAATTTTCATAGTAAATTTTTTCTATAGAAAAAATTTTCATAGTAAATTTTTTCTATAGAAAAAATTTTCATAGCAAATTTTTAGCAAAAAAAATTTTATAGCAAATTTTTTCTATAGAAAAAAATAACATTAAAATAGAAAAAATTTTCATAGTAAATTTTTTCTTTAGAAAAAATTTTCATAGTAAATTTTTTCTTTAGAAAAAATTTTCATAGAAAATTTTTTCTTTAGAAAAAATTTTCATAGTAAATTTTTTCTTTAGAAAAAATTTTCATAGTAAATTTTTTCTGTAGAAAAAATTTTCATAGTAAATTTTTTCTATAGAAAAAATTTTCATAGCAAATTTTTTCTATAGGAAAAATTTTCATAGTAAATTTTTTCTATAGAAAAAAATTTAATAGTAAATTTTTTCTATAGAAAAAAATTTAATAGTAAATTTTTCTATTGAAAAAAATTTTCATAGTAAATTTTTTCTATAGAAAAAATTTTCATAGTAAATTTTTTCTATAGAAAAAATTTTCATAGTAAATTTTTTCTATAGAAAAAATTTTTATAGTAAATTTTTTCTATAGAAAAAATTTTCATAGTAAATTTTTTCTATAGAAAAAAATTTCATAGTAAATTTTTTCTATAGAAAAAATTTTCATAGTAATTTTTTTCTATAGAAAAAATTTTCAGAGTAAATTTTTTCTATAGAAAAAATTTTCAGAGTAAATTTTTTCTATAAAAAAATTTTCATAGTAAATTTTTTCTATAGAAAAAAAATTTTCAAAGTAAATTTACTATTAACTATGAAAATTTTTTCTACAGAAAAAAATTTCGTTGTAAATTTTTTCTATAGGAAAAATTTTCATAGTAAATTTTTTCTTTAGCAAAAATTTCTACAGAAAAAAATTTCTACAGAAAAAATTGTTATAGTAAATTTTTTTTTTTTTGATATTAAATGTTTTCTATAAAAAACATTTTTGATAGTAAATTTTTTCTATAGAAACAATTTTTAATAGTATATGTTTTCTATAGAAAAAAATTTTGATAGTAAATTTTTTCTATAGAAAAAATTTTCATATTCCAACAGCTCAAAAAACACAAAATTATTTCCTTGTCCCACTGTGAAGTGGGTAAAACATTTTAAAGGTTCGAGAAAATTATACAAAATAATAATAATTATATGTAATTATAAAAGAAGATATTTATGGCAAAGGATAAGTAAAGGATTCGTGCATCTTTGCATATGCATTAAATTCATTTTAAAACGACATTTAGCCAACATATGATAAATGTCATAAATTCTCAAAGTAAACACATTCAAATGAATTATGTATTATTAGAACATTACAATGTAAGGGGCGTGTGTGATTAAAAATGCAAGAGTTGGGCTTTGAAATGAAAAAAAACTTAAAAAAAAATTAAATTGAGTATCGAATGGAAGAATCTTATATCTTTAAATTGAAAAAGGTAAAATGCCATCTCATCAGGAGGATTATCCCTAATTCTAGACAGAGCGAAAACCACACATTATATCTTATTTAGAGGGACAGAATAAATACGAATTATTATTGTATCCACCAAATATCAACATAAACTTTATGTCATAAAGAAAAGATTATCATCTGAACAGAAACACACAAACATTTTTCAGTTTTATTTATTCTGTCCCTCTAAATAAGATATAATGTATGGTTTTCGCTCTGTCTAGAATAGGGAATAATCCTCCTGATGAGATGGCCTAACCAACAATCGAAACGCGTCGAGGAAAGGGTTTCCCACCAACATTTTTTGGTCTTATCAAAAAACTATTTATTACAATAATAAATAATTGTAATAAATTGGGATCTTAGTGCAATACATAACAGTAAAACTACCACAAGATAGATATTGCACTCCATACATTTGTTTTCTGCCATAAGTGAAATTATAGTTGATAAAGAGCAATAAAAAATACCTAAACGCACAAACATATATTTCATGAGCACGTGTGTGTGCCTTAGCTTTCTCTCATTGGATAATCGTCTCCGTTAGTTATTTTCATATAAGAGTAAAAACTTTTTTATAGGAGTTATCGAAAAGACCACACGGCAAATCAATGGGAGTTATCAAAAAGACCATACGGCAAATCAATGTAAATGAAAGAGCACCATGCAGTTTCTTTAGAAAAGTAGAAGTTTTATATGCTATGGCGGTGAAGGGTATAAAAAACCGAACATTAAATCACGGCTAAGCGAAGCCGTATTCTAAAATTCCTTAGAGAGAAAAATCCCTTAGTCGGTTCCAATTATTTCAAGTACTTTATATATGTTCGTAAGAGCATTGAGAATTTCTGTTAGTTCAGAATTTTTGATTTAAGTTTGGACTTTTTCCATTGGGGATTTTTCAATGGAACTTAGTTTACATGCGAGTTTTTTTTTTTTTGTACAGATTACAAGCAAGTTTCTAAAATATTATGAGGACTTAAACGATCCTATTGTCTTACTTTCTAAAATTGTACTTCGATATGATAAAATAAGTTTCTTACGCACAGACTGACCCTTAAGCTTGTGAAGTAAAAATCAATTAGTCTGCCCTTTTTACCCCTCACTCTGAGGTTAATTTAGTTAGTATCTAAAAAAATCGCCAAAGTAATTGAATTTATGGTCAAACACTCTTTTTTTTAATAAAACTGAACATGAACAAAATTATAACAATAATTTAGATGAAGAAGGAAAAATTAAAATATATTTGAATAATAAAAAACAATACAAATACAACCAAACACACACACACTTTTTTAACTCATACCCGCGCAAATAAAGCGACGAACATCAAAAAAAGGATCACAATAAATATTAACATTTTTTTTATGTGAAATCCTTTTCATATTATTTTTGTTTGTTATAGTAAATGTTGCAGGATTTTTTCGTTGGTTTTTTTTTTGTTTTCTTGTGGATATTGTTTTGGCGGAAGTTGGTTTGGGGGAAAAACTACGTAAATTACTTATGTGTGTGTGTGTATTTGTAAGGATATGAGCGCCAATGTGCGTTTGTATTGCAGGTCGTTTTGTTGATTTTTTTTAGAGTTCAACAATTGTCCTTACGTCCTTTTTTTTGTAGTATTTCAGCATATTTTTGCCTTAGCACAATAGCTGTTGCATAAGAAATATTTTAATGTTTATTTATTTTATTTTATTCCAGATTTTTTTTTTTGTTATAAACAAAACACAATCCAAATTTGTGAAGTTAAAAAAAGACCAAAAAAAAGTAGCAAGAGGTACTTAATGTTTTACATTGAAAAATATTAACGGATGTAAAACGCGTAAGTCTACATTTTTATATTTATTTTGTTTCCCATTTTTATGGAAAGGATTACAAAAATAAAAATATTTATATAGAATAAATATATAGGAAGATAGTATGTAAAAGGATAATAAAAAGATGCTGAAAAATACAAAAAAAAAAATATGATGACCAAATGAACACAATAAAAAACGAAATAGACGATCAAGAGAAATGAACTTCATATAATATAAACATACCTTTCTTTGATAGGAATTTGAAATTATTACACTGAGGAAAAGGACTATTAGCAAATATTAATAAGACCACAATAGTTTAGAAATCAATCACTTTATTTGATAATAAAAGAAACATTTTTTAAAAAAATTTAGAAAATTAAAATTAATTTTTGAAATATTTTTAAAAATATTCGTTAGCAAAAAATCTAAAAACTTTAACTTTGATGAAAACTTTAAAATGTTTACTTTTAATTAAAATATAAATTTTCAAAATCGCTTGATAAACAACAAAGTTATAAGCAAAAATGTGAAATTACTCAAGAGCCTACCAAAATTATAATTTGAAGGTATAACAACCAGAAGACGGATGATTGGCAGATATTAAACATCGATGGTTATGTCTTCATCGGCGCTTAATATCTACCAATCATCGTCTTCCTTGTTTTTACAATCTGATTAGAATAACGCTTTTTTATTTATACGACATATATTAACAACCTGTTAAGGTCAAAGGTCGAGCATATTTTAGAAATACTCATAAGCATATTCTCCAATTTCATAGGTCAATCTTTGAAAAATTTTCCTCTGCTTGGTGTGCCATTGAAGTTTTGGACGTTCTCTTCTCAAGTTAGAGGAAGGGCCGTTTATATTTTTACGTAGTAATTGTTTTTTTTCCAGAAATGGGTCACTAGCCCGACGCTCTTACCCATATTTATACCCTTCACCACTATAGGTAAAAAGGGTATTATAAGTTTGTGCTTATATTTATAACGCATAAAAATAATGGTTTTTAAGTATAAAAATAGACTTAGAATCACTTCCTGAGTCTATTTAACGATGCCGTCGGTCTGCCTGGACGTCTGGCTGGACCCCTATGTAAACCTTGTAATCAACGTTACTTGCAATCAAGGTCGCAATTCTGAAGATAATTTAATTTATTTAATTTTTTTAAAGTGAGACCATGGCCACTGAAATTCGTCAAAATCGGACCATTATTTATGCATCCTCCCATAGGTCGCACTTTCCGAAATTGATATTTTGGCCACAAATATCAATATTTTTTCATTAAATTTAAAACAAATAATGCTTATGTAAACATAAATCACTGTACCAAATTTCGTTGATCGGTCCATATTCGACCATAGCTCACATACGAACTCTTCTGTCCAAAAGCACTTAGTGAGACAAAAATCACTAAAACACTCGTAAATCTGAAGATAATAATAGTTGTAAGTTTATTTTTTGCATACATAAAATTTTGTAAACACTGTAATCAGTTTGCCAAATTTCGAGATAATGGGTCTATATTTGACCCTAGCTCTCATATAAATCCAAATAACGGAAATAGCTTCAATATATAAGTCTTAAGAAAATGTTTTTATAATGACAGCATTTAGCAAATATTAGTCTTTATACACGAAAAAGAACACCTTTGAAGCTAGTGGTGAAGGCTATCGCATAGTCGGGCTTGAGCGACTATAGTACTTTCTTACTGTTTTTTAACGTTCTCTTGGAAGAACTAGCGGCACATATTAGCTCACCACATAAGCGGGTGTTAACGTAGTTGGTGCTCCACTGGGAGTCAAGGATAACAGAAGAAAAATGTAGTTCCCAGGGTGATACCGCGTGGAGGTCAGTGTCCACAGTTGAGATGAAAGATAATCAAATGTTAAATCTGGGCTCTAGGGTGACAATTTTTTGTATGAAGGAAAATGATTTTTCGAATTTTATAACTTTTTCTACGGAATAATGTGACACTAGGTCTAAAAGTTTGGATCTAAAAATTTGAGCCAAATCGGACAACCTTCTATGGGCGCGCATCGGGTCCAAAGTTTAAGAGTCCATTTGTATGCGGGAAAATGGGTTATTTTTTTGTTTTTGCGAAATCAAGTAAAGAAGTAAATAGTTAGTACCGTACGTCAAAAGATCTTGTAATTTTTCTATTATTATCTTTTGAACTCAAGTTTTAACAAACTTTATTATTTATTATGTGCATTAGGGTGACAATAAATTTTTTTGTGTTTTGATTTCAAATGTTTTTCTACGGAATGATGTGACACTAGGTCTAAAAGCTTAGATCTGAAAATTTGAGCCAAATCGGACAACGTTCTATGGGCGCGCATCGGGTCCAAAGTTTAAGAGTTCATTTGTATGGGGGAAAAATGGGTAATTTTTTGTTTTTGCGAAATTTATACCAAAAATAAATAATTTTTACAAGAAAAAATAATAGAGTATTAAAGAGAACTAATACAGCTTTAGTTTAAATTATGAAAGACGAAAATCTATGAAGTAGTTTAAAAGTTATTGCAGTTTTCCCCCGAAAATTCATGTCCTTGAAAACGCGCCTAAAGATATGCACCCAAAATTGTATGTTGTAAATAAAGAGATTCTAAAGTTAGACATGATTTATCATTTAGTGGCTTGTTACTAGTAAATGGTTCAGTTTTGTTTAAATATAATCAAATTTACTTAGTTTTTTATGTTGGAAAATGGTACATTTTTCTCAGGTCGGTTTCAAAAATCATTTTTTAATTTTTTGAAAATTTTGTTCAAAAATATTACAAATTTAGAATTTGCTCTCCAGTGTGTTAAAAAAGACAAATGAAAGAATAAAACCCAAAAAAAAATTGTTCGATATCTTGAACCGTTTCGCCGTACCTGCGATTTCAAATTGAAGAATTTCGTGAAAATGTAAATTTTTGGCCAAATTCAAGTAAATGCTCATTAAATTTTACATGTATTCAATTTTAACAAAAAAAAAATAATTAAGATTATAGCTCCGTTTATCGAAAGCCTATGCTAAAGTGTTTTTTTTTTAATATTGAAAGAAATTAACCCTTTCTTCGCCGTGGTCAAATGTCAAAATTTGGGTTTTATGAAAATTTTCATGGCGAGATTACGGAATATTAAGAAATAATTAGCGAATTTGAAAAAAGCATGAAAATAATTGTTTTTGGCAAGATTAAGTGTCCGTGTACTTTCACCATGCTCAAAAAGTATCTTATCTGAACCGATGTGTACGAGCTTGCATTGTCGTGGTGGAAAATCATCCATTTTTTTTTTGTTGATCTATGAAAGTTGAATATTACACTTAACATGTTATAGAAAAACCAAGTGAAGAAAAAAATAAATCTTACAAATTTTAAAATTAAAAATTTTTTCACTCCGGAAGTTAAATATTTTTTCACTCCGGAAGTTAATATTCTGTTAGAAATCAATTCTATGTATTAGTGTTTCTCAATATCAATTTATTTCTCTGTGTGTACTAATTTTAACATAAATTCGCAAGTATTGCTTTTTTTAAAATAAATAAAAGTAAACAATTGTAATGTATTTATAACCCAAATAACAAACCACAGGAAGTCATTTAGTATTTCAGAATAAAAGGACCTCACAATAATACAACAGACATTATGAAAGAATGAAACATTTTGGGTATTCAACAAATTTAAGGTCCTCAAAAGCATTATAAGACTTACTTATACATTTCAAACAACTTAGATTAAAAATTTAAAATGATTTACTTTTTAATTAAAAAAGTGACAACTATAAAAATATATCAATTTACAATGTAAATTGATATAAAAAAATTCACCGAAATTTACCGATCGTAAAATTTTCTGAAAAAAGTCACATTAATTTGCTACCAAATTCAGTTGAGAATTGCAAAAATTCTACATTAAGAAGAAAAATAAGTAAAATAAGCCCGACACCCTTCACCACTAAGGTCGTGTATAAAGACAAATATTTGCTAAATTTTGTCATCATAATGGGTGTTTTTTTTAGAGGTATAGAACTTTGAATTGAAATAAAACACAAGAAAATCGTTTTAATGTCCATCAATTTGGCTTCATTGGAAGGATAATTTTATGCCATTAATGTTCAAATATGATTTCGGGCATGTGGCCGCCGCGGCTGGCTCGAATAAAGCCAATTCTACAGGTCCAATTTTCAACTACTTTTTCGAGCATATGGGGCCGTATGTTGGCAATAACGCCACGAATGTTGGCTTCCAAGTCCCCTAACGTTTCTGGTTTGTTGGCGTAGACGAGCGACTTCACATATCCTCAAAGAAAATAATCCAGTGGTGTCAAATCGCACGATCTTGGTGGCCAATTGACAGGTCCATTCCGCGAAATTATGCGCTCATCGAATGTTTCCTTCAATAAATCAATTGTGACGTGCGCTGTGTGGCATGTAGCGCCGTCTTCTTGGAACCACAACTCATCCACATTCATGCCATCCAATTGGGGAACAAAATAGTCGGTTATCATGGCTCTATACCGGTCTCCATTTATGGTAACTGACTCTCCAGCATTATTTTGGAAGAAGTATGGCCCAATGACTCCACCAGCCCATAGAGCACACCAAACAGTCAGTTTTTGTGGATGTAATGGCGTCTCAAGGGTCTCATGTGGATTCTCTTCACTCCAAATGCGGCAATTTTGCTTGTTGACGTAGCCATTCAACCAAAAATGAGCCTCATTACTGAACAAAATTTTGCGATGAAAATCAGCATCGAGATCAATCTCATTTTCGACCCATACACCAAAATCACGACGCATTGCATGGTCTCGCGGCTTTAATTCTTGCACAAGCTGGATCTTGTAAGGTCGAAAGCCAAGATCTTTGCGCAAAATCTTCCATAAAGTTGATGGACAAAGCTCCAATTGCGGTGCACGGTGGCGAATCGATTCATTCGGGTCCTCTTCAGCACTTTGCTCTACAGCGGCAATTGTTTCTTCGGTGCGCACTGTTCGACGTCGCTGCGGATGCGTATTATCACATAGAGTAAACGTAGTGCGAAAACGATCCATGGTTAACCGAATTAATTGCTCTGATGGACGATTATGTCGACCATAAAATGGACAGAGCTTGCGGTAAACTTCGCGAACTGAACCATTATTTTCGAATTTGCAAGCGTTGTTCTTTTGTCAACCTGTTCATGATGAAATGGCAAACCAAACTAAATATTAATCACTTGACAGCTGACAAAATGGCCGCCAGTTAAAAAAGTGATGCCAACTTAAAGTTCTATACCTCAATAAAAAACACCCGATACAAACATTTTCTCAAGACTTATATATTTAAGCTGTTTCCGTCATTTAGACTTATATGACGGCTAGGGTCAAATGTGGACCGATCACCTTGAAGTTTAGGAAATTGCTTAAAGTGTTTATTATGTGCTCAAAAGATAAACTCAAAATTTTCATTATATTCAGATTTTTGAGAGTTTAAGAGATTTTTGTCTCATTTAGTGTGTCTTGATGGAAAAGTTTATTTTGGAGCTATGGTCAAATATGGACCGATTTCAACGAAATTTGGTACAGTGATTTTGTTTAACATAAGCAGTATCTGTTTTAAATATAATGAACAAATATTTGTATTTGTGGACAAAATATCAATTGCGGGAAGTGGGACATATGGGAGGTACCATAAATAAAAGACCGATTTTTACGAATTTCAATAGCCATGGTCCCATTATCAAAAAAATTAACTGTGCCAAATTTCATCAAATTATCTTTTGAATTGCGACCTGTAGTTTGATTATAAAGTTTACATGTGGGTCCAGCCAGCCAGACGGACGGACGGACATCGCTAAATCGGCTCAGAAAGTGATTCTAAGCCTATTGGTATACTAAAAGATGGGTCTAAGACAAATATTTCTATGCGTTACATACATCAGCACAAACTTATAATACCCTTTCCACCTATGGTGGTGAAGGGTATAATAATATACCCTTTGTTACTATTTGCCACTCCCGAAACATAAATAGTATCTCTCGTCTTCGAATTTACAGATACCTTAAGTATGAGTAAACTAAATGAGAATTATATTGTAGTCATTTTGTTCATATTTAGCAATGATATTATGAAGATTGTTTAATAAGTAACTACGGTTATATTATTAGGGTTTAGACAACCAAATATTTTAGTTTTAACAACAAATAAAGGAAGTTATAATTTTTAATTGTTTAAAAAATTATCCTTTTCAGAAGCACTCCTTTTCTTAATTTAGAAAATCGTGCAAATGTTGAAAATTTATCAGTCATCCCTTATCTATAACAACCAAAAAACATTCTTTAGTAGACGAATTATTAAAACGAAATTGTACCTTTTATATATAAAATTAAGGTTTATCTGTCTTTCTGTCCGTCTATCTCATTGTTGTCTAGGTAATTTATGGCCCATTAAAAATAACACCGAGCAAAAGTGTTTCACAAAAAAAAAAGCTTTGAGAAATTGTAAGTAGAAATTATTAGTTTCTGTATGATTGTATTTTATATGAATGTTGCACCATTTGTTACATCAAACATGTGTGTGTGTGTGTGTGTGTGTATGAGTGTTTGTAGTTATTTATGTCCTGTAGATGTTGTTATTTTATTTTTATGCTACATTAAATCAGGCTGCTGTAAGGATATGCGAATGAGTTTTTATGCATATTCCACTGCAGATTTATAATGAGTGTTTCATATTTCCGTTTTGCATATAAATAAATGAATTGGCTTTATTCTTAAAATAATTAATGCTAGAAACACAATCACGACAGCAGGCTACACGAACACCGACTACAAAAGTGGTTGGCTGCAACAGTCGCCTTGCAGTCAGCTACTTAATTATTTTTAAGACGGCAGCTGCATTGAAAACAGCTGTATAGATTTTTGACGTTTGGACCATAAAATTTTTTAATTTGTTTTTTAAAATAATGGACTTCCTCTATTATTATTTCATCCAAGTCCATACCTGAAATATATTAAGAAAAATTAAAAATAAATAAAGAAAAAGTTATAATAAACTTACCAAATAAAACAAAAGCCAAACAAACTGATAGAAAAATTTAACAAAATAAATCAAAATGTCCACAATAAAAACAGCTGCTTACGAGTGATGCCAATATCGCATTTATAAGATGGGCAAAATGACGATTTATATTTTGACAGAAATTACATAAATCATTTTTAGTAATCAACCTCCGATATCAACGGTTTTCATGTACCTGATAGTATATATAAATCAAAAAATTCTAATAGAATGATTTTAGTGGAATCACTTATAGTTTGAGAGTTATGAGCTTTTTAAATTTTAAAAATTGTAGGGCATAACTTTAGAAGCTTACATCCGATATTAACTTTTTTGGTATCAAACAAAAGCTACTAAAAATACTTTTCAAATGATATATATATTCTTCCGATTTATAATGGTTAAAAAGCCCATATTCTAAAAACTTATTTTCACAACCGACATTTTTTTTATAAAAATACGCATATCTTGAAACAACATAGATATAAGAATGCTCTTTTAAATAATAGATTTTATACAGGACATATTAGGTTTTATATAACCTAAACATATTAGGTACATATTAGGTTTTATATAACCTAAACTACGTAGCTCTAGCACATGAAGCGTGTGAGTTATGACAGTTTAAAAATTAACTTCTTAAAAATATACTTTTATTGAGGTAGAGTTATATAAATATAAATTTTTATATCATATATTAATCAGATATTATTATATACATTATATATATAAATATTTGATAAATATATTAATTGTTTATTTCAATTTCCTTCATCTTAATTATTGTATATAAAGTTAAGTGGTTTAAATCGCTCATTTATTTCATTATTATATGGTGTTGACAGCACTAAATCTGTTATTGTCGCCAATAAAAATATAAATTAGTTTAATCTTGGCTACAGCTACAACGGTGGTCGGTAGTCGTGTAGCTGTGCCGACGTTAAAAAATTTATTCGCATTTAAATGCGTGTAACCTTATTTTGACAGGTTGTAGCCCGTAGCCTGTAGCCGTGATTGTGTTTCTAGCATAAAGGTACTTAAAGATGGAAAAGAACTTTTTTTGTTGGACTAAAAATGTTAGCTAATGACAGGCTAAAGCCTTAAATTTGATTTTTTTATATTTAAATGAGATTTTTTTTTGGAAATTTGGACATTTTCCTAAAATTCTCTAAATCATTTTTATTATAACATAAAAATCACAGTAATTATAGTTTCAACCCTATATCTTCGCAGCCAGACATTTCACATAAATTCTCAGGCCATAATTCAACTTCAATCAAAAATCATAATTCATCGAAAATTGACAGCAGGGCACGCCAAAGAACGTACATACGTACATACAAAGAAATAAATCTCTTACAAAATATACTTTGTTAAATAAGGATATGGCAGGACTCATAATATTAAACTATGACTCTTTTAATGTGAGAGAGTATGTGTGTCAGTTTGTTTGTCTAAGTATTTGTAAACTTTTATGTTATAATAAATTTTGTTGAAAATATCGTCATCGCTGATTTTGTCCAATTTTTGCTTTACGTTTAAATAGTTTTATTTCATATTTTTGGGTCCAAAAACGACGTCAATATTTAACGAAGTCTAAGAGTAAAATAACCACAGGATATGAAAAAGTATGAGTGAAAGTATTGCCAAACCAGAGAAATATTATAAATCTAATATTTGACATAAAGACGTGTGCGTGTGTGTGTGTAAGGATAGCGCACCAAAGACATGAATTTATCGATGTGAAGACATCGTTTCGATTTTAATGTATTTGTGGTAAAGTAAAATGCATGTTTAAGCATGTTTGTGTAAGAAAGAAGCAAATATAAAATCTTTCAAAACTTTACAGTTTTAGAAAAAGCAGGGGCTTAAAGGAATTAAATTAAAAAAAATACGAAATTTTTATATAGAAAACTTTAAACTTAATTTCCTCGTTAATCATAACAGCTAGAGGAAAATAACGAAATCCTGTGATCACTCATTTTTCATACCAAAAATAGATTTTTTTTAGTTTTTTTACCAAATCCTTTAAACTTGATTTTCTCGTTAATTATGATAGTGATCACTTATATGTCATAGCAAAAATTAATTTTTTTAAATTTTTTGAAAAAAAAGCTTTAAACTTGATTTTTTCGTTAAATTTGAGAGCTAGAGCAAAAATAACGAAATCCTGTAATCACATATATTTCATAACAAAAATTGTTTTTTTTTCAAATTTTTATTTTAAAAACTTTAAAGTAATTTTTCTCGTTAATTATGATAGAT
Organism: Stomorhina lunata; assembly: GCA_933228675.1. Taxonomy (NCBI): domain Eukaryota; kingdom Metazoa; phylum Arthropoda; class Insecta; order Diptera; family Rhiniidae; genus Stomorhina; species Stomorhina lunata. Next base: position 31,873,464 of record OW121741.1, on the reverse strand, counting down.
ACAGCAAAAATAACGAAATCCTGTGATCACTCATTTTCATACCTAAAATGATTTTTTTTTGAAATTTTCATTATAAAAACTTAAAAGTCGTTTTTCTAGTTAATTATGATAGATACAGCAAAAATAACGAAGTCCTGTGATCACTCATTTTTCATACCAAAAATTGATTTTTTTTGAAATTTTCATTTTAAAAACTTTAAAGCCGTTTTTCATTTTTCCTTTCGAAAATAGATTTTTTTGAAATTTTCATTATAAAAACTTTAAAGTCGTTTTCTCGTTAATTATGATAGATACAGCAAAAATAACGAAATCCTGTGATCACTCATTTTTCCTACCAAAAATAGATAGCCTGTTTCACGATTTCGAAAGAAAATCTACTCGAAAGAAAGTGAGTTACTCGAATTCGAATTAATTTTGGTTTCACTATTTCGAAGACTTTCGTTCGTTTTTATTCGAAAGCAAAATATCAAGTGACTCATTATGACATTTGCTTTCGTATTGCTGGTAACTTGTTCGAAATAGTGAAACAGAAATTTGTATGAAAATACTTACGTTTTCTTTCGACTTGTTTTTCGACTTATCTTTCGCATAAAATAAAGTTAGTGAAACGAAAAAAAAATTTCTTTGGTATAGGATAAGAAAGAAAGCATTCTTTCGAGATCGTGGAACAGGCCAAGAATTTTTTGAAACTTTCATTATAAAAACTTTAAAGTCATTTTTCTCGTTAATTATGATAGATACTGCAAAAATAACGAAATCCTGTGATCACTCATTTTTCATACCAAAAATGATTTTTTTTTTTGAAATTTTCATTATAATAACCTTAAAGTCGTTTTTCTCGTTAATTATGATAGATACAGCAAAATTAACGAAATCCTGTGATCACTCATTTTTAATACCAAAAATTGGTTTTTTGAAATTTTGATTTTAAAAACTTTAAAGTCGTTTTTCTCGTTAATTATGATAGATACAGCAAAAATAACGAAATCCTGTGATCACTCATTTTTCATACAAAAAATGATTTTTTTTTGAAATTTTCATTATAAAAACTTAAAAGTCATTTTTCTAGTTAATTATGATAGATACAGCAAAAATAACGAAATCCTGTGATCACTCATTTTTCATGCTAAAAATTGATTTTTTTTAATTTTCATTTTAAAAATTTTAAAGTCGTTTTTCTCGTTAATTATGACAGATAGAGCAAAACTAACAAAATCCTGTGATCACTCATTTTTCACACCAAAAATTGATTTGTTTTGAAATTTTGATTTTAAAAACTTTAAAGTCGTTTTTCTCGTTAATTATGATAGATACAACAAAAATAACGAAATCCTATGATCACTCATTTTTCACACCGAAAACTGATTTTTTTGAAATTTTAATTTTAAAACTTAAAAGCCGTTTTTAATTTTTCCTTCCGAAAATAGATTTTTTTGGAAATTTTCATTATAAAAACTTTAAAGTCGTTTTCTCGTTAATTATGATAGATACAGCAAAAATAACGAAATTATGTGATCACTCATTTTTCCTACCAAAAATAGAATTTTTTGAAACTTTCATTATAAAAACTTTAAAGTCATTTTTCTCGTTAATTATGATAGATACAGCAAAAATAACGAAATCCTGTGATCACTCATTTTTCATACAAAGAATTTATTTTTTTGAAATTTTCATTTTAAAAACTTTAAAGTCGTTTTTCTCGTTAATTGTGATAGATACAGCAAAAATAACGAAATCCTGTGATCACTCATTTTTCATACCAAAAATTGTTTTTTTTTAAATTTTCATTATAAAAGCTTTAAAGTCGTTTTTCTCGTTAATAATGATAGATACAGCAAAAATAACGAAATCCTGTGATCACTCATTTTTCATACCAAAAATTGATTTTTCTGAGATTTTCATTTTAAAAACTTTAAAGTTAACAAAAATTGATTTTTTTTAATTTTCATTTTAAAAACTTTAAAGTCGTTTTTCTCTTAATTATTATAGATACAGCAAAAATAACGAAATCCTGTGAGCACTCATTTTTCATACCAAAAATTTATTTACAGTTTTCTATAAAAAACTTTAAACTTGATTTTCTGGTTAATTATGATAGATACAGCAAAAATACCGAAATTCTGTGATCACTTATTTCACTTTGCTTGATTTTAAAGAAAATATCGAATATGGAAGAAAGTCTTCTTTTACTTCCCTGCCTCCGAACAAGTATTTTTGTATATTTTGAAACTAAAGACCAGTTGCCAATCATGCCATAAAACAAACCAACAAATAACTAAAACTAAAAATAGCAAAAACAACAGTTGCCAACTTAAAATATAGAAAGAAAGTATAAAAAAATTTAGAATAAATGTTCATTTAAACAACGGAACACGCTCGTTGGCAATAAATATTGTTTGCAACTTCTACGTTACGTCTTCTTCAAATGCTGCTACACGTCCTACTGCTGGTAGTCTTCTGCCTTTCCCGCATCTGGTGAATATTTCACAATCAGTTAAAAATAATCGTTATTTCACATGAAATCATTTTTATATTTATTTGTATTTTCCTAAGAAAACTGCACTTCTTGCACTCGTATTCGCATTTTGCTGCCCTTCATTTTATGTTCTTTATTCTAAAATAATTTCGTCTTCTTGTGGAAATTTCACTTTTTATTTTATTTGCTTGAGTTTTAAAAGTATTTATGTGAATGATGGCCAGGAGTTACTTATTTCTCAAGATGGAAGTTTTTCTTTCTGAGAAAACAGAAACATTTGAGCAATTGTTTAAATGTTTACAAGAAAATCTAAGGAAATTGTAGTAACTCATGTTTGCAATCTTATAAATTTAACGTTTTATTTTTAAGGCCAAAAGTTTAATTTTAAATGCACATCAAGGAAATATACTGGTCGACATACATATACAGAGTGACAAAAAAAAGTCATTTTATAGAAAGACGTACCCCCTAATTTTTCTACATATGACCCCAATTATCCAAACACAAAGTTTCATTCAGGTCCCACATCGAGATTGGATTTGACACCAAGTTTGGAAATGCCAGTTATATGGGGAAAATAAGGGGTTTCTTCAAATGTTTGAAAAAAAATTACCAGTTGGAATACATTTGCAAAACATTTTTGAATAGCATGGAACTTAGAAATAAATGAGCTTTCCAACGAGATACATAACCTTAAACACGGTTGAAAACTTTCCTTATTATTAAGAGTTATCTAAAATATTGTATACCCTTGAAGACTCTCCTGAGCATATGCAATAAAAAATGTATTTTTTTAAAAGTACTAGTTTTACTTATTTGAGACCTGGAGATATTTAAATACCCTTTTTTGTTGCAATGGGCTAACGTTAAGTCACTTTTGCTTAGGAACAGCAAATTTTGTTCATACCGTTTTCAAAACTCCTTTTTTATGATGAATCAGTAGATTTAGGATGACTCAGCAGTTCAAGATTACTCAACAGTTTTAGGATGAACCATTTAGTACCAGCAGGATAGTTCAGTAGTTCTAGGATGACTCAGCATTTTGGAATGACTCAGAACATTTAGTTTTAGTATGACTTAGAAGTTTTTGGATGACCTAGCAGTTTTAGTTTTAGTCTGCAGTATTAAAATGACTTAGCATGCTTAGGATGACTCAGCTTTTATAGCATGACTGAGAAGTTTTGGGATGACTCAGCAGTCTTTTTTATTGAAGAAATAATATTTACCTGGAACAAAAATAAATATTTATACATCAAAAGCTAATGTATAAAAAAATGATAATAGTTTTATTAAAATTTAAATAATTTTTGTGCTTTATTGGTCGTCATAAGGGGTTCTTCAAATGTTTAAAAAATTTCCACTTAGAATACATTTTCAAAACAGTTTTCAACAGCATAGTAATGAAAAATAAAAGGGCTTTCTAACGAGATATATGATCTTATTATTAAGGTTAAACTTTCCTTTTTATTAAGGGTTTTCTAAAATATTCTATATCCTTGAAGACTCTCCTGAGCGTATGCAATAAAAAACGTATTATTTTTAAAAAGTTTGAGTAGTTTTACTTTTTTGAGAACTCAAGTCACTTTTGCATATGACGAAAATAGCAAATTTTTTTCATACCGTTTTCAAAACTTCTTTTTTATGATGAATCAGTAGATTTAGGATGACTCAGCAGTTCAAGATTACTCAACAGTTTTAGGATGAACCAGATATTAATTTAGTACCAGAAGGATAGTTCAGTAGTTCTAGGATGACTCAGCATTTTGGGATGACTCAGAACATTTAGTTTTAGTATGACTTAGAAGTTTTTGGATGACCTAGCAGTTTTAGTTTTAGTCTGCAATATTAATATGACTTAGCATGTTTGGGATGACTCAGCTTTTATAGCATGACTGAGAAGTTTTGGGATGACTCAGCAGTGTTTAATTAAAAAAATTATATCTTTTTTGTGGAAGAATTAATTTTTACCTGGAATAAAAATAAATATTAATACATCAAAAGCTAATGTATACAAAAAAATGATAATAGTTTTATTAAAATTTAAATAATTTTTGTGCCTTATTGGTCGTCATAAGGGGTTCTTCAAATGTTTAAAAAAATTTCCACTTAGAATACATTTTCAAAACAGTTTTCAACAGCATAGTAATGAAAAATAAAAGGGCTTTCTAACGAGATATATGACCTTATTATTAAGGTTAAATTTTCCTTTTTATTAAGGGTTTTCTAAAATATTCTATATCCTTGAAGACTCTCCTGAGCGTATGCAATAAAAAATGTATTATTTTTAAAAAGTTTGAATAGTTTTACTTTTTTGAGACCTCAAGTTATTTAAATGTCCAAAAGTGACGTTAAGTCACTTTTGCATATGACGAAAACAGCAAATTTTTTTCATACCGTTTTCAAAACTTCTTTTTTATGATGAATCAGTAGATTTAGGATGACTCAGCAGTTCAAGATTACTCAACAGTTTTAGGATGAACCAGATATTAATTTAGTATAAGAAGGATAGTTCAGTAGTTCTAGGATGACTCAGCATTTTGGGATGACTCAAAACATTTAGTTTTAGTATGACTTAGAAGTTTTAAGATGACCTAGCAGTTTTAGTTTTAGTCTGCAGCATTAAAATGACTTAGCATGCTTAGGATGACTCAGCTTTTATAGCATGACTGAGAAGTTTTGGGATGACTCAGCAGTCTTTTTTATTGAAGAAATAATTTTTACCTGGAACAAAAATAAATATTTATACATCAAAAGCTCATGTATAAAAAAATTTATAATAGTTTTATTCAAATTTAAATGATTTTTGGGCTTTATTGGTCGTCACACAAATTTGAAATAGATATAAATAAGTGAAACGATATCGCAAAATTTCAATACCAAACATTTCTTATAAATAGAGAATATTTTTGGGATATTATGTGGACAAAACAGTTTTCTTTCAGAACCGATCTTTCAATAGATCAACAGATGGAAATACAAACTGAAATGTACGATATAAAGTTTTATATTAAAAATCCATAGCTCAATTTCTATACCCACCATCAAAACGAATAGGGCGTATATTGAGATTGTCATTCCGTTTGTAATTTCCTTAATATTGGCTTAAAAACCAAAATTGAAGTCTATTCTGAATCTATTCTGTCTGTCTGTTGTCGGCACGATAAAACCTTAAAGAAAGGATATAGGTCTCTGAAATTTGGCGCAAATATTCTTCATTTCTTGGAACATTTTGGTATTGAAATCGGGCAAAATCGGTTAACATTTGACCATAGCGCCCGTATAACCTCGTCTAGGCTAATCGCTTATTTGCTAATAAATGACAAATTATAACAGCTATGATGATAAACTTCGGTATTTAAAAGTTTTACATAAGCACTAGGCAGCATATAAAATTTCATGAACATCGGTTCATATTTAACCATAGCTCCCATACAAAACACTTACGGAAACAGCCTAAATTCCTCCTAAAATACACTTAAATGCCAATAAATGATAAACTGTAATAGCTTTGGCCAATAAATATAGTACAAGGCAGTCTTATATCAATGCCAGCCAGTGCGCAAATTTTTTTTGCAATCGGTCAACCTTTGACCATAGTTCCCATATAAAAAACTTGAGATTTCAAAAAAAACCTTGCCTATTTTTACCACCGGTCACACCTTACCATACTGTGAAAATTTCAGAAAAATCGAGCTGCTCGGTCACCCATATTTGTCATTTTCAATATTTGTCTTATATGGGAGGGGTCACGCCCCCTTGAGATTTAAAAACAGAACCTTGCCTATTTTAGCCACCGGTCACACCTAACCATACTGTGAAAATTTTACAAAAATCGGTCAGCAGGGTCATCCATATTTGTCATTTTCAATATTTGACTTATATAGGAGGGGTCACGCCCACTTCAGATATCAAAAAAAAAATCTGGCCTATTTTATCCATCCGTCACACCTTAATATACTGCCAAAAATTTCAGAAAAATCCTGCCTCTCGTTCACCTATATTTGTAATTTTTAATATATGAGTTATATGAGGGGGGGGTCACGCCCCCTTGAGATTTCAAGAAAAAACCTAGCCTATCTTAACCACCGATCACACCATACCTCACTGTCAAAATTTCAAGAATGTTAGTATAACTTTATCTACATTTCGAAAATCATCAAAATCAATTTACCCAATCATTGGTATTGTATTTGTAACGGGGAAGGGGCCATCCCCTGCTCCGATCCTTTAAATTTTTTTCTGAAGTACGGTCATTGGTAATGAATTTACTTTTGTTAAGTTTGAAGTTTCTAACTTTTATGGCTTATCAAATTCAATGAAAAATACTAAATTTTGCACCATTCGGTCCACTATTTACCCTATTTGGGCCCTTTCTAGACCAAGTTTTCAAACAAAACATATCCTAAAACCACCTTATAGGAATGTTCTATCTAATTTCAAAATTTCATCTCTTTCAAACAAACAAACAAAATATACAAATAAACAAACAAACTTACAAACAATATATATATATATATAGTACCTGGTTGACCGAGCCTTGCTCGGAGGCAAGTTTTAAAGTTTTTATATATTTTATTTTATAAAGTGCTAAAATAAATTTAGAGGAAAGATATTGTACAAATATTTAGTTTATTTTGAATTATTTTATTTATTTTGTCCGACCAACACATAGTTTGCATAGTTTACAGTTTAACTCATTTTAATAATTTTGGAAATTGGTCATACCAACAGAAACCTCCGTCGACTCAAGCGCAACAACTTTGCTGAAGATTATAGTCTGATCAAATGCACAGTTTAGGATTTAATTTATTTTGAGTAGTTTTCAGTGGCGCCACCTGAAGTAGTTCATACCAACTAATAAACCTTTGTCTGCTTATGCGTAACATTTTTGCTTATGATTATAACATGATCAAATGCACAGTTTACGATTTACTTCACTTTGAGTAATTTTCTGTTTCGCCACCTGTCGGACTTTGCTCGTTCCCATTCATAAACCTTCGTCGGCTTATCCGCGACAACTTTGCTAAAGATTATAGCATGATTAAATGTACAGCTTGCGATTAAATTGACTTCGAGTAAATTTCAGTGACGCCACCTATCGGAAATTATTCATACCAACTAAAAAGCCTTCGCCGGCTCATGCGCTACAACTTTGCTAAAGATAATAGCATGATCAAATGTACAGTTTACGATTTAATTAATTTTTACTAATTTTCAGTGGCGCCATCTGTCGGAAATTAATCTTATTAACTTAAAAACCTTCGCCGGCTTATCCGCAACATCTTCGCTAAAGAGCATAACATGATCAAATTCACAGTTTACTGTTCTATAAAGAACATACATACAGACAAACATTCATTTGTTTAAAAGGTATAACATTGCTAATTTTTTACCCTTTTTATTCCCTAATTTCAAAAAGTTCCATATGGATAATTGGGACTTCTTTGGTACCAATTGAATTCGGTACATCTTATTAAAACGCTGTTAACATAATGTTCCTATTCATATTAGTTTTTGAGATGTTATGATCCCTGTTGAGATAAAATTATCCCTTTTTTACCCATTTTGGCTCCAAAATCAAAAAAGTACCAAATACTTGTTTAATGTTTCAGTACCTGGTAGACCGAGCCTTGCTCGGAGCTTTATGATAAGCATTTTGAGGAAAATTTTAAAGTTTTTATATATTTTATATTATAAAGTGCTAAAATAAATTTAGAGGAAAGACATTGTAGAAATATTCAGTTAATTTTGAATTATTTGATTTATTTTGTCCGACCAACACATAGTTTGCATAGTTTACAGTTTAACTAATTTTGAATAATTTTTGAAATTATTCATATCAAAAGAAATCTCTGTCGACTCATGCGCAACAACTTTGCTAAAGATTATAGTCTGATCAAATGCACAGTTTACGATTTAATTCATTTTGAGTAGTTTTCTGTGGCGCCACCTGTCGGACTTTGCTTATTCCAATTCATAAACCTTCTTCGGCTTATCCGTAACAACTTTGCTGAAGATTATAGCATGATTAAATGTACAGCATACGATTAAATTGACTTTGAGTAAATTTCAGTAGCGCCACCTGTCGAAATTTCTTCGTACCAACTAAGAAACCTTGGTCGGCTCATGTGCAACAACTTTGCTAAAGATTGTAGCGTGATTAAATGTACAGCTTACGATCAAATGGACTTTTAGTAAGTTTCAGTAGCGCCACCTATCGGAAATTATTCATACCAACTAAAAAGCCTTCGCCGGCTCATGCGCTATAACTTTGCTAAAGATCATAGCATGATCAAATGTACAGTTTACGATTTAATTAATTTTTACTAATTTTCAGTGGCGCCATCTGTCGGAAATTAGTCTTATCAACTTTAAAACCTTCGCCGGCTTATCCGCAAGATCTTCGCTAAAGAGCATAACACAATCAAATTCACAGTTTACTTTTCTATAAAGAACATACATACAGACAAATATTCATTTGTTTAAAATAATACTAATTTTTCCCCCTTTTTATTCCCTAATTTCTAAAAGTTCCATATGTATATTTGGTACTTTTTTGGTGCCAATTGAATTCGGTACATTTTTTTAAAACGCATTTAACATAATGTATAATGTTCCTATTCATATTACTTTGGAAATGTTAAGTTATCATTTTATCCCTTTTTTACCCATTTTGGCTCCAAAATCAAAAAAGTACCAAATACGTGTTTCATGTTTTTTTTACATCTATTTATTGCAGTACCAAGTTTCTTTCTATATTCTTTAGTTTAAAATATAAGAGTGAATTAAAAAAGTACCAAAAAAACTATTTTCACCCTTTTTTACCCCCTATCGGACATAGTTTCAAAAAAGTACCAAGCACCTGTCCGCTTATTTTCATAGCTGTTTAAAACGTAATTTTAATTTTGTTTCTATACCTATTACTTTAGGAGATATACCGTTTTCGATTTTTTCCCCTTTTTACCCGTTTTTACCCTCTTAGAGGCAAAGGTTCCAAAAGTCCCTTCTTTTTCGACCTATACATCAAAAAAGGTACCCACTGTCCAAATTTTATCAAAATCGTTAGAGCCGTTTTCGTGATACCCATTCAATATATATATAGATATATATACATACAATTATTGCTCGTTTAAGAATATAAGATATATATATACCTATATATATATATATATATATATATATATAGATATATATATATATATATATATATATATATATATATATATATATATATATATATAGATATATATATATATATATATATATATACAATTATTGCTCGTTTAATAATATAAGGTAGATATATAGATAACCGAAAATTGATAAAAAATTGATTTAAAATTTGAAATTGCGTATCATTTCAGTTAATAAATTTTAATTTATTTCCAGATACATTTTTATTTTAAAAAGAAACACAAATTCTAGATCCAAGAATCTTAATTTATCAAAATTTGTACTTACAAAAAACAACACAAAACATTCACTCAAATGCATAATAAATTCGATTCATAAAATATCTTTATTTTGATGTCATTGACAAATTTCCAAGGCTCAATAATAAAATATCAGCTATAAAACAAATAACCAATTCACTTACACATCAACACAAAAACCATACAAATATAAACCCCTAAAAAAGGACATCAACTAATTCGAAAAGATGCAATACACACAAAAATGACACAATGACTAACTGTGGTTGCGTTGGTTGTTGCATTACGAACATGTTCTTTGAAATTTGTTTGGTTTGCCTCGGAATGGTTGAATGGTTTGGTTGGTTGGTTAGTTGGCATTTCTTTTGGAATATGAGAGTTGAGGCACGTGTGATATTTTGATTTATTGTCACATGCAATTTTTTCGGGCAGGATGACATGGATACCCACACAGATGAAACGATACGAAACTATGAGAAAACAAGGCAATAGAACATAAAGAATATTAATGCATTTTTCGAGAAAATAAACGATCCTATTGAAAAGTGTACAAAATAAAATATTGACGTAAAACGAAGAAAAAAAAATGCCCGAAACACGTATAAATCTCAATGACGATGCAATGCAGTTGCATGTAATACAAATGTAAAATTTTGTAAAAATATAAAATCTATATGTGTATGAATGTGGTGAGTTTTGAGAATATAAATGTATTTTTTGGTTTCTGAAATATATTTTTGGCGACAATAACAAATATTGAAACGATGAATTATGACTTTTCAAATAAATGCAAAAAACTGACAATGTAAAAATTACACTAAATACACATTTATGTTTTATATGTATACGTATGTGTGTGTGTGTCATTGCTTAAGTGTATGAGTGTTTGGTTATTTTTATGTCACCATAAATCAATTTTATGTTATATTTATTGTTAAATTGTTGTATATTTATTACGAAAAAAGGATCTAAATTGCTATTGAATGTATTGTAATATAAATGGATTTGAATATAATTAATTACATTTAACACAAGTTTCAATAATAAGTGCCTGACATTACTCATCCATTGACAGAATTTTAATTTATGGTATAAAACTAGTTCAGATAAGACTAGATGTATACTACAATTATTCCCACACTTCCTGCTCTTGATCTATAGGTTTTGCTAGGGAATAATATTCTATATTATTCTATGTCGATTAATTTTGATATCCTATTTCTATAACAAATTTTATTAGAACCGACCCATATTTGACTATACCTCCATACAAGGTACAAAAATTCGTTTAAATAGAAAATCGCAAAAACGCTTATAAATCTGGAGATAATTGCATTTTTGCTAGAACAGATAAGTCGTTTGTGAGCATAAACCTATAACGAAAATTTGTTAACAATCGGCCAACAATTGACCGTAGCTGTCATAACAGACCCTCTGCCGGAAATTATATAAATGTACTAAAATCTCGAAATTTTTAAATTTCTTAAGGGCAAATGTATTCCAATAGTCAACAAGTAAAGGTTTTTTATCATTCCATATATACTCTGTCATTTGGTATTTTACACTATATGGGAGCTAAACATAAATTTGTCGTTATCTGTGAGTTTATGAAAAACCTGTATTATTGTCAACAAATTTTCTTGAAAAATTTATTTTTAATGTTTCACTGTTGCAGTGAGATCCCAATTTATTACCAGTATTTATAATTGTAATAAATGGTTTTTTTATAAAACCAAAAAAAATGTTGATATGAAACCTTTCCTATTGTTGGTTCATTATCTTTCCTTTGGTTCTCATTATCTTCAGGAGGAGTATCCCTAACGAAAACGCATTATATCTTATTTGCGAGACAGAATAAATACGAATTATTGTGTCTAACAAATATCAACATAAAGATAAGATCTAAACAGAAACAGAAAACATTTTTATACCCACCATTAAAAAGAATGGGGGGTATATTGAGATTGTCATTCCGTCGTAATTTCCTTAATATTGGCTCAAAATCAAAATTTAAGTATATTCTGAATCCTTATGAAATTCTAAGACGATTGAGCAATGTCCGTCTGTATGACATTCTGTCTGTTGTCGGCAGGATAAAACCTTAACGAAAGGATATAGGTCACTGAAATTTGTCATAAATATTCCTCATTTCTAGGAAAATTTTGAGCAAAATCGGTTCACATTTGACCATAGCTCTTCTAGGATAATTGCTTATTTGGTAATAAATTACAAATTAGAATATCTATGATGATAAAATTTGGTAAATTGAAGTTTTACATAAGTACTACGCAGCACATAAAATTTCATCCAAATCAGTTCACATTTAACCATAGCTCCCATACAAAAAACTTACAGAAACAGCCTAAATTCCATCTAAAATACACATACCAATAAATGATAAATTGTAAAAGCTTTCGGATTGCTAGGAGCTCAATTACTTTTATTCGGTTATTTTGAAGGTATTTCTTAATGTCAATTTATATATAAACGTGATTATAATTATGAGTATATCTATGTATGGGATACACAAATATAATTCGTATTTACTTTATGCGTGTTCAAGTTCAAGTTTTACACGAGGAAGAGACGGTTCAAAAGAGAAAGAATTTGCCCCAGACTAATGACCTTAAAGTTCGATTAGTCACGATTCTTGAATGTAATTCTGGAATCATCTTGTACAGCGGCTCCGGCTGATTGTTTCAGTCACAGCAGCTTTGGCTGGCTGTTATGGCACAGCGGCTTCGGCTGACTGTTTTAGCATATCGGCTTCGGCTGACCGTTTCGTACAACGGCTTTGGACGTTTAGTTTAAGTCAAAATTGTAATATCTAAGTAATATGTAGAATAGTAATACATATATTTATTATAAAGTAATATTGTATTGTATTAAAACCTTAAATAATAACCTGGCTTCATCTATACCCGATTGGTGGTAAGAAACCCGTGCAGTATTCCCGATTGGTATTTTGGAAATCGGAGTAGCATCATCAATTCACCTTCTTTCGATTAATATTTATAGACGTTGAACGTTAAAAAATATATTATCCACCGACGCGAATTAATCAATAAAGAATTATTATTTCAACCACCGGAAAGGGTAAATGACTTGTGTTCTCATTACCTCAGGTTCGTGGCTTCCTCACTAAGCTACCCGACGACAAAACCACGTTACACATCTACAATTCGATTTGACAAAACCTTTCGTTATATGGCTTTTCTTGATACTTTACTTACTTACTTACAATTTATTAAGGCCGAGCATATTTTAGAATTCCACGCGAATTTCCTGAGCAAAGCTTAGAAAGATTTACTTCTAGTTGGCCTTTCCATCGAAGTTTCGGACGTCCTATTCTAACATTAGGGGGCCGTTTTTATTCTAATTTTAGCTTTTTCATATTTATTTTTTTTTTCAGGAGAGAGTTACTAACCCAACTTGCTAACCCATATTTTTATCGTTCTTATGGGAGAACATGTTAGCGGTACATGTTGGCTCTCTACATTATCGGGTGTTAACGTAGTTCCCTAGGCGATACCACGAGGAGGTCAGTGTCCACAGTTGAGATGATGGATAACTAAGATAAGTCTGGGCTTACCAAGTTAACCCCAATCAGAACCGGTGCTTGGTATCCAACATTCCCTACATCACCCACCCATGAAGCTTTGGTCCACGAAATGCAGAAGAAAAACAAATAAAAAAATAATCTGTTGAAATGAATGAACGAATCAAAGTTTTCAAGAAAAATGTCCGTGCCGGAAGCTCAATCCACTAGTGGTCTTAAAGAAACCTATGCATTTATTACGAGTCTGGGTGGCTTGTGAAGCGTAGGCATCATTGGCCGATATTTCTTTAAAAATAAGGACTGCACAACCATTACAGTCAACGAAGACACTTATCGCACAATGATAATAGGTTTGGTTGTGCAGAATGATACAACTTGCCAACTGGCCGAAATGGTGATGTCAGAAGTTGCGAGACAATTGAAAGCCAACATTCGTGATGATTGCCGAGAAATCATCAAATGGGTTACTGTGTGGCCGAGAGAGGCAGATATTTACATAAAATAATATTACATTTCTAACCAAAGAAATTGTATTTAACAACAAAAAAATTAATTTGTCAAAATATCAAACAGTCTTTCGGGATCCTATAATCAATTAACCAAATAGAATATTTTTAGGGAGAGAACAAAAAACTGTTTAATATCTAAAATATTTGAATAGAATTCAATATTTCTCCTACAATACAAGTATTTAAGCCAAATTTCTTAAATGTATTTCTTCCCTCTGATTTTTATTAAAAGTGATAAAAGTGATTTTGGAAAAAAATTGGTTCATAGAAGGTATTGAATATAGGATCTCGCTTTGTTATACCCACCATCAAAAAGAATGGGGGGTATATTGAGATTGTCATTCCGTTTGTAATTTCCTTAATATTGGCTCAAAAATCAAAAACGATATATATTCTTAATCCTTATAAAATTCTAAGACGATTGAGCGATGTCCGTCTGTCTGTCCGTCTGTCCGTCTGTCTGTCTGTTGAAATCACGATAACGCCTAAATGAAAGGAGCTAGCTTACTGAAACTAAGTAAAACATTCTTCATCTTTGAGAAAATGCTCCCGTATAACCTCGCCTACGCTAATCGCTTATTTGCTTATAAATGACAAACTATAACAGCTATGATAATAAAATTTGGTATATAGAAGTCTTGCATAAGCCCTAGGCAGCATATAAAATTTCATCAAAATCGGTTGACATTTAGTCATAGCTCCCACACAAAAAACTTACGAAAACAGCCAAAATTTCACCTAAAATACACTTAAAGGCCAATAAATCTAAAACTATAACAGATATAACCACTAAATTTAGCACGAAGAGGTCTTATGTCAATGCCAACCAGTGTGAAAAATTTTGTCACAATCGGTCACCATTTGACAATAGCTCCCATATAAAAAACTTATGGAAACACAAAAATACAAAAAGAAAAGGGGGTTTATGTCCGTCTGTCCGTCAGATAAAAGCACGATAGCGCCTTAACGAAAAGGTTTACAGGAACAAAATTTCACAAAAGGAAGTTTTATGTGAATGCCAACCAGTGTACGAAAATTTGTTACAATCGGTTACTAGTTGACCATAGCTCCCATATAAAAAACTTACGGAAACGCAAAAATACAAAAAGAAAAGACGGTTTATGTCCGTCTTTCCGTCAGAGAAAAGCGCGATAGCTCCTTAACTACAAGAGCTAGAGAGACAAAATTTAGCAAAAGTATTCAAGATATGTTATGTGAAAAGATATGATATGTGAAAATTGTGTGCTGAAAATGGGTAAAATCGGTTCACATTTAGTTAGAGCTCCCATATAACCCTGCCCCGGAAATCACATTTATGCTGATAAATTGAATAAAATTGTAAAATCTATGGCTACTAAATTTAGAACAGAGAAGTTTTATGCAACTTTCAGTCAGTATGTCAAATTTTATAGGAATCGGTCCAATTTTGACCATAGCTTTCATATAAAAACCGCTCCCGGTGACCACTAAAATGCCACAAACGCCAGTTAAAAGTTATTAAATTATAAACTATGTCAGCTATGGCCACTTAATTTTGCACAAATAAACTTTATATTAATATCAGTCAGTACATAACATTTTGTAACAATCAGTTAACATTTGGCTATAGTTCTTATATATATATATATATATATATATATAACATCGCCTTTTTATATATACAATCAAAAAGATTTGGAGATACATTCAGTATATTAAGATTGCATTTACGAAATTAGATAGCTATCAATCAATGTTAGGTCCAGATTTTATACACGGTAGATGCATTCAAAACAAAATATACGAACCTGCCGTGTTGCTATCAACATGTTTATGGCACAACGAAACAAATTATTAATGTAAAACTATATCCGGTTATGGAACAGCATTTTGTCCAAGGTAAATACTTGGGAAACCACTTAGATACTTTTAAATGTTGAACAATAGTAACTATACCACTACAACCGAATTTAGTCCAAATATATTTCCAACAATACCACATTTGGTTAACATTTTGAATTAGCTGCACTCTCGTACAACTTGATGGTGGGTATACAAGATTCGGCACAGCCGAATATAACACCCCAGCAAAACTTTGGCAATGGCAAGTACTCTGATAACTGGTTACCTTGTAACGACTACAACATACCATCCGAATAAATAATAAGTTATTACAGAAGTACTTATTTGTAATTAAGATGGTAATTTAAATTGAATGGCCCCGGTTCAAATCCCACCAAGGGCAACAATTTTTTTAAAGTTTTGTTTTTATTAAAAGAGTCTTTTTAAATGATTTTTGAATTTTAAGAACTTAAATATTATCTTCTGTAAAAAAAAAATTTGTAAAACTAACTCACGTTAATGAAAAAATAACATCATGAGTCAATTTTGCTTATGTAGTGGATGTTGAATACCAAACACGATTCTAATTGGTCTTAACTTGGTAAGCCCAACTTATCTGGATCATCCTTCATCTCAACTGTGGACACACACCTCCTCATGGTATCACCCGGGGAGCTAGTTTAACACCCATTAATATTGTGAGTTAACATGTTCAGAGAGTTGTCCCATAAGATCGATAAGAAAGGGTTAGGATTACGGGCTAGTAACCCTCTCTTGAAAAAAAAATACAATGAAGAGGATAAAATTAGAATTGAAATGTCCCACTACCTAATATTAGAGGAGGATGTCCGAAACTTCGATAGAAAGACCAAGTAGAGGAACATTTTTCAAAGCTTGGCCTATAAAAAAAAAGAATATTCGCACAAGATCGAAATCCATGGAATTCTAAAATATGCTCTGACTTTGACCTTAACAGGTTGTAACATTTAAGTAAATAAGAGTCAATCTTATGTAAAAACTTATACAAAAAAGAAGATTTAAATTGTTTAAGTTTTAAAATAATTTTAAAAAAGTTTTAAAATAATTACAAAAAATCGTATAAAAATATTTTTCCAAAAATTACAACAAAGCAAAAAAAAGCAAGGAAAAACAAAGTTATTTTCACATGATTTTGGATCTAAAAATAAAAATTGTTTATATTAATTATAAGCTGCTAAGTTTTCAACATATGAAGTAGCTCAGTGGAAGAGTCTCTGCCTAGCAGTCGGAGGGTCTGGGTTCGAGCCCCCATGGGATCATAAAAAAAAATTTGTATTTCGTTTAAAAATATATGTTTTTAATAAAACAACAACAAAAAAGTTGTTGCTGTTGTTGTTGTTGCTTTCAAATTGCTTACCCAAGTCATTACTTTCCTGCAATTGGTAAGTACTTGCCTCCAATGACATCCCCATGTTAATGTAATGACTTAAACAGCGAATGAGTAAGTAGTTCGTGTTCAATAGTTTAACTGTTTAACTCATTATTTGGTAATGAAAAGTTTTACTGGGACTCTTACTTGTTTTATTGTGTCTTTAAATTTAAACTTAAAATGGAGTAACCGATATATAGATTAATATGGGCGTTCCTTGTCATCAAATTCGAATATATACGAAAAAAATTATTCAGATAGATCGTGTTCTATATTGGCTTCAGACTAAAGTGCTACTTCTGGTTACATAATTTCAAAGAAATCTATTAAATTTCTACTTCCTAGTACCTACATCATCCCTTTCCAAGTGATTCTATATATTCATCTTTCAGGACATTCCTGTGACTACAAATCCTTTATATTTAGTTTCAACTCCATTATTGTTTAGATTTGCTTAAACAGATGTGATTTAAATCATTTACTCATTCTCTATCAGCCACTTAAATCTAATGGCTTCAAACACGTAATGGCTAAGTCTAACAATAGCAGTGGCAAAAACCAGAGACGGACAGAGACAAACTAAAAATCTGCAACTCATTAGAGTGTAAATAAAATAGTGACAAGCACACTACGTTTACTACATACACACATACATATATAGGGACTTGTCATTAAGGAGTTACACACTCTAAAGCAAAAAGAAGCATAGCCGGGAATTATATGAAGGGATATGAAATAAAAATAGCTGACAAAGGATATAAATAAAACAAGTAAGAAAGTGCTATAGTCGGTCAAGCCCGACAATACGATAAAACAAATATTCCCAAAATTTTGTCAAAAAACGAACATTTTCTTAAGGCTTATAAATTTAAGCTGTTTTCATTATTTAGACTTATATGGGGGCTAGGGTCAAATGTGGACCGGTCATCTTGAAATTTAGCAAATTGGTTACAGTTACAAAAATTATGTGTGCAATTGTCATAATTTTCAGATTTATGAACGTTTTACTGATTTTTGTCTCATTTAGTGGGTTTTTAAAGAAGAGTTTGTACGGTAGCTATGATCAAATGTGGACCGATTTTAACGAAATTTGGTACAGTGATTATAGTTTACATTTCATGACAAAATATTGATATTTGTGGCCAGTATATCAATTCCGGGAAGTGGGACCTATGGGAGGTACCATAAATAATGAACCGAATTTCCATAAATAATGACGAATTTCAATAGCCATGGTCCGATTATCAAAAAAATGATCTGTGCCAAATTTCATCAAATTATCTTTAGAACTGTGACCTGTAGTTTGATTACAAGGCTTACATGGGGGTCCAGCCAGCCAGACGGACGGACATCGCTAAATCGACTAAGAAAGCGAATCTAGGACAAATATTTCTATGTGTTACAAACATCAGCACAAACTTTCCACCTATGGTGGTGAAGGGTAAAAATAGTAAAAATTTTCGCAATGTGGGACCAATTTATGAAAGGCTAAAACACTGCTAGCAAACCAACAAA
Organism: Stomorhina lunata; assembly: GCA_933228675.1. Classification (NCBI taxonomy): domain Eukaryota; kingdom Metazoa; phylum Arthropoda; class Insecta; order Diptera; family Rhiniidae; genus Stomorhina; species Stomorhina lunata. The sequence continues at coordinate 31,854,743 of OW121741.1, read as the reverse complement.
GTTTATAAAGAAAATGTAAAGGTGGGCGAGTTGGACGTTGGACGTTTGGACGTTTTTAACATATAAAGATCTTGAAACCATTAAAATCTAAGGGATTGAAGATGACAATTATCCCAGCAAAACTTTCCATTACCAAATAATGAGTTAAACAGCTAAACTATTGAACACGAACTACTTACTCATTCACTGTTTAAGTCATTACATTAACATGGGGATGTCATTGAAGGCAAGTACTTACCAATTGCAGAAAAGTAATGACTTGGGTAAACAATTGGATAACAATAACAACAACAACAATTTTTTTTGTTGTTGTTTTATTAAAAAAAATATATTTTTAAACGAAATACAATTTTTTTTTTATGACCCAACGGGGGCTCGAACCCAGACCCCTACGACTGCTAGGCGGAGACTCTTCCACTGAGCTACTTCATATGTTAAAAACTTAGCAGCTTATAATAGATCCAAGATCATGTGACAATAACTTTATTTATCCCTGCTTTTTTTTCTTTGTTGTAATTTTTGGAAACATATGTTTAATGCATTTAATAAACAATAAAGGAGTTTATTTAATACTTAAACTATTTAAATCTTCCCTTTTGTATAAGTTTTTATATAATATTGGCTCTTACTTACTTAAATGGCCTATAGATACAACCTATTTTCTTCGATCTTGTGCGAATATTCTTCAATTTTATAGGCCAAGTTGTGAAAATTTTTCCTCTACTTGGTCTTTCCATCCCATTTTTTATCGTTCTTATTTTACAACTCGCGGTACATGTTAGCTCACTACGTAACGTAGCTCTTTTGGTGATTTCACTAGGAGGTCAGTGTCCACAGTTGAAATAAAGGATAACCAAGATAAGTCTATGCTTATCAAGTTAAGACCAAGCAGAACCGTTGCTTGGTATCCAATAGGTATGTAGCCTACATAATCAAAATTGACTCATGATAGTATTTTTTCATTACCGTGAGTTAGTTTTCCAAAATTTTTTTTACAGAAGGTAATATTTATGTTTTTAAAATTCAAAAATCATTTAAAAATACATTTTTAATAAAAAAAAATAAAAAAAATTGTTGCTCTTGGTGGGATTTGAACACGGGCCATTCAGTACAACTTACCATTTTAATTACAAATAAGTACTTATGTAATAACTTATTAGTTATTCGGAGGGTCATTACAAGGTAACCAGATACCAGAGTACTTGCCGTTACCAAAGTTTTGCTGGGTATTTCTATACGATTTTTTGTAAATGTTTAATGCATTTAATAAACAATAAAGAAGTTTATTTAAAACTTAAACTATTTAAATCTTCCCTTTTGTATAAGTTTTTATATAATATTGGCTCTTACTTACTTAAATGGCCTATAGATACAACCTATTTTCTTTGACTTTGTGCGAATATTCTTCAATTTTATAGGCAAAGTTGTGAAAAATTGTCCTCTACTCGTTCTTTTTATCCCATTTTTTATCGTTCTTATTGGACAACTCACATGTTAGCTCACTACGTAACGTAGTTCTATGGGTGATATCACTAGGAGGTCAGTTTCCACAGTTGAAATGAAGGATAACCAAGATAAGTCTAGGCTTACCAAGTTAAGACTAAGCAGAACCGTTGCTTGGTATCCAAAATCTAAATACCTACATAATCAAAATTGACTCATGATAGTATTTTTTCATTACCGTGAGTTAGTTTTCCAATTTCTTTTTACAGAAGGTAATATTTATGTTTTTAAAATTCAAAAATCATCTAAAAATACATTTTTAATAAAAAAAAAATAAAAAAAATTGTTGGTCTTGGTGGGATTTGAACCCGGGCCATTCAGCTCAACTTACCATTTAAATTACAAATAAGTACTTATGTAATGACTTATTTGTTATTCGGAGGGTATGTTGTAGTCATTACAAGGTAACCAGTTACCAGAGCACTTGCCGTTACCAAAGTTTTGCTGGGTATTGTAATTATTTTTCAGGAATCCTACTAATTCTTATATATTTCTATGAGTTCCATTATAAAAAAAAAACGAATATGTTTAAGGATATGTGCAAGTATGTGTGTGAATGAGTGCATATTTGTGTATGTTATATTAGATGGCAATGTCAGCATCATTTCCTGACGCTAAATGCCAGCACAGAAAACTTAACAGAAACATGAACGGTTGAAGTCATAAGAACTGGGCGTTCGTGTATGAAATAAAGAAACGGACTAAGAGTAAACAAGAAATAAATGAGAACAACATTTACCTTGTTTGGATTAAATACATATTAACGACAAACACTAAAATCTAACTAGAAACTTTTCAGCAACAAACTCTTATTCCTATATCCTCATCCTGATTATATGCAACACACACACATTTATACTCCTTTGTTAGTACATAAATGAATGAATGACCGACTGAATATATCACTGGTGTGCTACATTAGTGTAGAAATATTATGCGACGCGTTCAGGATTTTTTATGTCCTTATTTTTTTTTTCTTGCTCGTTGTTACTCTCAAAAAGAAATGGCAATTTAAGTGAGCACATACACACCTGTTTTGAGGCAATTTATCTCGAAGAATTATTATTTCAAACAATTTTCGGATGCCACTATTTACGGGGCGCAGTAAAACGTCGGGGTTAATGTAATGTCGAGTTATAGTGTAGAAAAAAAATGAAGGAAAACAAGGCTAAAATTGTAAAATGTTTTCAATGCAGGTTGCTCATACAACAACATTTTTACACTAATACATACGCGGGCAATAGCAACATTTTATATCTAGATTCAAATATTGGTTGGGGGAGAAAGCGGTTTCTCATTGATAAAAATAATTCATCGTTAGCAAAAATTGATTTAACCACGTTTTGTTTAAATTTTTGATTGTGGTATCTAGGTATCAATATTGATGTAGAATGATAAGATTAAAAGCAAAAAGTAAATCGAGAGCCGATATTTTTGTCAGTCAAGAGATGGCTTTGTTGTTATTCTGCCTCCTTAAGGTACAGGGCCAATACACGCGGCATGCGTCTGCGGGCGGTCGTAGTATTGCCAGTACATAAAATGTGCGCTTGTTTACAAAAATGTTCATATAAAAAAATATTTGAGTAGGATATAATTAAATCTGGCAGCACTGAAAAAATCTGCCGCGAGGAAAAGTAGAACAAAAGTTCTACTTTTTTCCATTGCCGCATGAAATTTGACAAATCAAAAAACAGCTGATTGCCGCCCGCAGACGCTTGCCGCGTACATTGGCCTTCTACCTTTAGGCCATAAAAGCATCTATTAGCCATTGTTACTCTTCTTTTCATTGAATGGGACAAAATATTAGCTTTATTTGCGGCTGTACCGAGGTAGATAAAATCGATAACTATTTCAAAGTTGTAGTTTGTGTCTGCTTAAGTCTGATATCAGTTAAAGTCATCCTGCAGAGACGTATAAGCTTTGAGGTGATACCAAACTCAAACATATGGGGCTGTCGAAATCGGCCTTTGTAATCAACGAATATATGGTATGTATAGATCTGTTTTTCGTAGGTTTTCTTCAGGATTTGGCGAAATGTAAATATCGAATTTACCAGGTCTAAGATCACACTGATAGGGCCCAATTGTCCTGCTAACGTTAGATTTTAATCTTTCCCATAATACGCTCGATAATGTTTTGTATGCGATGGGAAGAATACTTATTCCTCTGATGTTGGCATATAATGTTTTGTCTCCTTTCTAGTGTATGGGACGTAGTATACTGGGGTCTCAGTCATTGGGTATGTGTTCCTCTAGCCAGATTGTACAAAGAATCTGATACATGCTAATAACCAGGAAAAAAGTTAAGCTGATTACCCGGGTTAAAGTAGTTTTGACCTTGCTTTGGTTAGGTATTTCAATTTCTATACTGTAATTTAAGATTGGATCTGTGTTGTCCTTGTTGTCGCTACCATCGAATAGTAACAGTTGGGAAAAGTGTTCTTTTCATATCTTCAGCACGCTATCTGTGAAAGTCACTAGGTTGCCTTTTTTATCTTTACAAGAGGATTTGCCCGTCCTCAGTTTGGTTTTTTACCTTTTTATAGAATTTACAGATTTCATTTTGACTCCTGCACATCTCGATTCGACGTTTTTCCATTTTTTATTATTTTTCGGAATAGACGTTTTTCTTCCCTTCTTTTCTCCCGATATCTATCGTTCGCACCACGTGTTGCTACTGAATGCAGGGTTGCATCATATACCTCGTTCTTCGCCTCAATAGCACTGCGAAACTCCTGGTCATACCATTGGTCTTTTGGTGGGGGCTTTTGGTAGCCAAGTACCGAGTTTGCGGCATTTTATATGGAGCGAGAGACATTTTGCCATTGTAATGCAATATCATTGAGACAAGGAGTACTTTTTTTCTAGCAATTGGGTTATTAGAGGGAAATTTGCCGCTGCCGTTTGTCGTGTCTGCAGTTTTTCATGGTCAAACTTGGAAACTGAATTAGACCGTACATTTCTCGCTAAACTAAGGCGAGTGCATACCTATGATGCCACCAGATAATGATCCGAATCTAAGTTTGCTTCTATGATCGATCGATCGTACGTTAAATACACTGGTTCTGCTAACTACCATGATTTTTGCGAAGTTTATTAGCCTTATTCCGTTATCAGATGTAGTTTCGTGAAGGCTAAATTTCCCGACTGTTTGACCAAAGATAGCTTCGCTTCTCAGTGTCATGGTCGGAACAGCGGTCTACTGCTATGTCTTGGAGCTCGTAAAAATATCTTTGGTATGTTTATCTTTGTCTTCTGTCAGAGCATGGGTACAGAAAAGACCAATGTTAAAGAACTTGGCGATATGCTTTATTCTGACGATGTAGTACCATAATTGAAAGACCAATTAAGATACTTCTTAGTTTTTTTTCAGGACAAACACTCAGGGGAGTGCACTGTGTTGGAACTAGGAAAATAGGTTGTGGGAAGGAGGATAGAGTTTCTTTACATTAGAGATGAAGTTTCCTATATTTCAGCTCCTGTAGAGTTTTCTCATGCCTTAGAACTTTAGCACACGAACATCTCAGTTTCTGACTGATTTCTCTCTGGATCTGACTGCCCGTTTGCACTTCGGACTTAATCATAAATTAATTTTGGGTTAAATAAAATGCTTTTGGATGGAATAAACGTATTCATTCCCAGCAAGATAACCGTTTCCGCCGATTCATTGACATGCTGTCTAGGAAACAAAGTTTCCAATTGAATTAACTATAAAAGTCATTTAGTTTAGCCCAAAGAGCTTTTTCGTATATAAAAGTAGAACGCTTCGTGACTGGTTATGAAATGTCCCGAATCCTGGAGAACGAAAAAGAGGCGGAAATGCTGCAATAATCCGAGCATCCAAGAGCTAAAAGAAAAAAACATAAAATGTTTCTTATTTTTTTCTTTTAACATCAGATCTACATTTTACCCCTACCCAATATTCCCATAAACCGAGGTGTTTTTAGCTATATATTTTATAGTGCCATGGTAATGGTGGAGGTATAATAGAAAATAAAAGGATTTCAAAAATGGTCATTTGATATGAATTATGCGCGCATTTTTGTGCAATTACATGATGCTACTCCTAACTGTTATAATGGATGGATGCAGGCAAATATAAAGATTGCCAAATGTTATTATTTCTACTAAGCAGTTTCAGCAAGTTCAGAACACATTTTAAAAAATTTTAAAAGCCAACCGCGCCAAAGATTAGTTGTCCTAGTTCGTCCAAAAATTCTGCCAGGAGACCTCGTTTTCCGAAGGTCAGGAAAGCGAGAGATCTAGCGCGTTTCAAGCTCTAGTTCCAATTAACAAGAGTAACCACACAACAGGAAGACAAACGTGTTAAAAAATCACGGGAGAAAGTTGTGTTGCCCTCATATTTGTTGACCGATGCTACAATGCTTAAGCCAGCAGCCCTTTTGAAGCTTATATCTGGAGAGAAGTTTTTCTATAAACGAGTTTTGATAGATCCGGGGGCTGAATGGTCCGTAATATCGGAAGAGATCGCTCGACGTCTTGATGCCCAGATCAATCGGGAACAGAAGGAGATACTTGATAAGCATTCGGACATATGATATAGTTCGACGTAAGCATAACGAAGAGAACCCCAAGTAGTCGCTTGTCGTAAAAAGTGTTGTTGAGTTCCCAGGAATCCAATTAGAGGATCCCCTGTTCCATGTGTCAACAGCTGTTCCAATAATACTGGCTGCAGATGTTTATCCGCGCATTATCAGGAATGGTGTTATGGGTGGTCCATTTGGCAAACCTTTAGCTCAGTTTACCAATTTTGGCTACATTATTTCAGGACCATGCTATACATGAGTAGATGTGCAAACTGGCAGTCAGATCCCGAAAGGTTGCTTTCAGAAACTGGCGTAATAACCAAAATCCAGTTACTGATTCGCAATGCAAATAGGCAAGACGTACATGTGCCAAAGTATTAAGACGTCAAAAGACTCTGTACGAGCAACGTCTTCGTACTAAAATTCTTGCTACTCCTCGGGACAGTAAGAGTTTCTGATCGTTCATTAAACGAGTTTAGGATAACGCTAGTTCTTCAATTTCTTCTCTTTTACGGGATGGTCAAACATTTACAGACCCAGTCGATAAAGCTAACCTTTTAACTGAATTATTCGCAAATTATTGCCGGAAAGTACTCAACCTCTGTCCGAGCTTCAAAGAGTATCTGTAACTATGCTTAAAATATTCTTTCGCGCCCGCGATTTAAAACGGGTTTTAGCGGATCTCAACATAAAGGGCCGGATGGTATTCCAGTGCTGGTGTTGATGCAGTCCTGTTCGACTTTTGCGACCGTGTACCGTGCTGGTAAATTTCCTCGGTGTTGAAAAGTTGCTAATGTTACATCAATCCCCAAAAAGGGTTAGGCTAACAACCCTGAAAATTACTGTCCAATAGCAATGTGTTCTGCATTCTCCAAAGTTATGGAGAGTATGGTAAATCACCATCTTGTTAAATATCAAGAATCTAACAGCGTACTAAGCGACCGCCAGTATTGATTTCGTAGAGGACGCTCTATGGGAGACTTGCTAGCCATCCTATCGGAAAATGGAGTCAATCAATACATCGTTTTGGCGAAAGTAAAGTTATGGCTCTGGATATTTCCAAGGAGTTTGATAGAGTGTGGCTCGGAGCACTTCTATCAAAACTTATTGCTTTTGGTGTCGGTAATAACTTTTTTCGATTTATATCGAGCTTCCTCAGAGATCGCTTTATACACTATTTCTTATCTTTGTAAATGACCTTCTATGTCAAACTTCCAATCCTATCTGCCCTTTTCCGACCTAAAATGGATACAACTCTCATGTATAGACCGATGCTTCAAAGTCTATTTTGTAGCTTCTCGACCGAGTACAGGAGATAGCGAAAGTGGTCATCGGTGACAGTAGGGTATACAACTCTTTTGCGTCACACTGTTCTATCGTTACTACTTTGGAATGTGCTCTAACAAAATCAGGGAACTCGTTCCCGGTACAAGAACGTTCTTACGCAATACACGTCTTTCTGTTAGAGCTCATCTCTTAATAGTAGATTGGCCAGCAGACAGAACAACACACTACGGAGAAAATTCGTTCTTTAGCCGCACAGTTCGTACGTGGAATTTACTTCCGGCAGAAATTTCAAATCAAATGTCCACAAACATTACTCCACCTATGCCGCCTCCCATAACCTATTTTCCTAGTTCCAATACAATGCATTGCATAAGTAGGGGTCATCCCCTGTGTGCTGATCCTAATAAAATAAACTAGTCTAGTTATTAAGCCACGCGCTGTTTTAACCTGTACGGCTCTAATATGACCATCTTTTCACATATGTAGGTTAACAACGCGACCTAATCTCCATTCATTTGGTGGCAGGTTTTCGTCCCGAAAACCGACCTTTCTACCTTCTTTAAAAATTTCCATTTATTTCTTTTTTGCATATCTTTCAAGTACTCTTCTTCTTCCATCTAGTGCATAAGATCTGATTTGCCAACTATTTGTTATTGAAAGTGGAGCTTCAGTTATTTCTGTTTCCGGGGGAGCTAGTAGTGGACCTCCAGAAGTTAATACATACAAACACTAGTCAATTTCTGTTAGAGGACGCAAAGTCCTTTAGTTTTCGTCCTCTAGTGTCACCTTCGATGCTTAAGGTGGTTTCTCTATTTTCCGAAAGAACAGAATTTATAATTATCCAACCAAATATTGTCTCATGTGCCATCAGATTTCCTGCAACATTTCTCTTAACCTCTTCTAACATAATTTCTGGATAAATGTCAACTCCCCCCCCCCCCTCGTAAATCTACCTGACTTTATATATATAATTCCCTGACAACATTCCAATTAGAACAAGACAATGAGCTGCATCCGATTCTATTTTTAGACTCATTGAAAGGGACCTTCGTTTTAACTCCGTCTCCGAACGGCTAATGCATTAGTTACAGAAGTTTTACATAGCCTAATACTCAATGACCAGCGGCTAACTGAGTTATAAGGTGAACCGCAGCCGGGGATTGAACTTGGGACCTCTTGTATGCTAGGCGGATGACTAACCTGCTATACCACGTCGGTTAAATTTAAATGACTGCTTTTGGTAAAATTGGGATCCGCCAAGGAGATTCCTAACAAAGCGTTTGACTTGGCGATATTAAAAGACTCGCTGGGTAGATTTTCAGTCAATTTCGGTAAAATTACACCGGTTACCAGTAACTTGCGACTGTGTAGATAACACTGCTCTGCAGCCAAATCCTCCTTTTAATAAAACTATGTGGACTACGTGGATTTTGATGCGCTAAACTCAGATCCGTTGTCGGTTTTTTTTCCATCAGATCTGGATTTCTTTTATGGGCGTGGCAAATTTCCCCCCTTAAATTAGTCAGGTACGGAGACCAATTTCGTCCTAACTCGAGAACGACTCATCCGATTTTCAAAATTGAAACACTTGAATATGCATAACATTGCATTTATTTTAGTCTAATATAATTTTTGTTTATCTCTTATCGTTTTGGAGTTATTTAGAAATTAATGGTTAAAAATGTAATTAAAAAAAAGATAAAGTAAAATTTTAACATTTTAAACATTTTTCTAAGAGCTACATATCTTTAGACTAAAATAAGCTATAAACCATAAAAATCGGTTTAAAAATGTGAATTTTATTACCAATTTACCGCAGGTACCTAGTATTATTGAAATATGTGACATACATCAAACAAAACATCAATTAGGCTATCGTCAGAGTGGGCACCATAAGTACTAAAGCACCTTATATCATCAATGAGTGCGGTAAATTGGTAATAAAATTCACACTTTTAACCGATTTTTATGGTTTATAGCTTATTTTATTCTTAAGATATGTAGCTCTTAGAAAAATGTTCAAAATGTTAAAATTTTATTTTTTTTATTTTTTATTTTTTTTATTTTATTTTTTTTATTTTATTTTTTTTTTAATTACATTTTTAACCTGAAAAAAATTACGAATTTCGCACGAAAAAAAATTTTTCTCCATTAATTTCTAAATAACTCCAAAACGATAAGAGATACAGAAAAATTATATTGGACTAAAATAAACGCAATTTTGTTATGCATATTCAAGTATCTTAATTTTGAAAATCGGATGAGTCGTTCTCGAGTTAGGACGAAATAGGTCTCCGTACCTGACTAATTTAAGGGGAAAAATTTGCCACGCCCATAAAAAAAATCCAGATCTGATGGAAAAAAACCGACAACGGATCTGAGTTTAGCGCATCAAGATCCATTTAGTCCGCATAGTTTTATTAAAAGGAAAGACAACAAATTAATTTTTGCAGAGCAGTGTAATTAGTAAACATATCGATCTAGATGAGTTGTCATTTTCGGAGAAATTTCCAGACTTTATGGCAACTCTCATTAAACTTCAATTCTTCTTTATGTTAAAGTCCTCACTCTGCATACAGAACACATTAGTTGATGGAGCAACGAAAGCCACCCATCTAACATTGGACAAAAAAGTGGAAAAACAAAACGTCCAACCAAACAGGCAACTGCATGGGATAAATATGTTTTGTTTATGACTGTTTATATTTCTCATTCATTCATATTTTACATTTTCCTTTTTCCATGTGAATATGTGGTTGTGTGAGTCTGGAATGACAAGCCCGGCGGTTATTAATGGAAGAAGGTTCTTTAAAGACAGTGAATGTTTTACTCATTTCAGGACTGCGTTTTATTCCAAAAGGTACTATATAAAACCAATGACAATCATATGTCAAAAAGCACTTCTTATACTTTGGAAACGGTTCTTGCATTTAAAACTACAGGGTTACAAATACTTTTTATTGTGTGAGCATGTGAAAAGGTTTACATCTCTTGCGCCACTAGCAACTATTTACCCCTATAACTATTTATCTCCTTAAACTACAACTCGCATCACTGTGAACATTTCATAGAAGTCGTTTGGTTATTGGGTAACGTGGCAAGATATTCTGGGATGCCCATTTCTATGTTAAATAATTAAATCAGTTGCGAGACTAATATATTTTACTTAATTGCAAAAAAACACAACAAAAAAAGAAAGCAGCAAAAAAAACTCGGACAAGAGTGAATACAACAAATATAATAGAGGAAAAGGGCATCACATTCATTCATAATCATTGTTCGGAATATGTTGCATGTATGAGTAGGTTCGTAGCTTTGTTGTATCCTTTCCTTTGCAAACAATAGCAACAAAACTACCAAGTAACAACAAACATCGAAATACACTCTCACTCCATGCTCCACAAATCTACATTAGCAGAACATGAAAAATTATTACTCAACAATGCGCATTAATGCAGAAAATTTTTCATATTGCAGTTTTGAAAATTAATTTTAAAAATTCATTTTGACGCATAATTTTCTAAAAATGGTATAAAATCAGTATTTATATTGTTGTTTATATTTATGGAATTAATAAGGAAATAAATAATGACTGCGAGTACTAAGTATATGTTCTACTCGTATTCGTGGATATTTTTCTGCAACTGAAAAAAATGAAAATTGTATAAAATATTATGCCACATTAAGCGAAATATAAAATATTTCAGCTAAAATTTAGAAATTATATTTATGTTGTCATTATAACTTGTCTGGGAAAAGGGTCATTACAAATTTATCTTTATGGGTTCTTTAATAATAATAAAGTAAACTACTCATAAAACCTTATTTTTCTGTAAAAAGTCTTAACATGTTTTAATAGACATGATTTGTAAAAAATAAAGAGTGTTCTAAAAAAAATATGCATTTACTATTTTAGATAAAATTTATCCATAGTGCAAGAAATAATTTATTTTTTGATCAAGTTAGTTTCTATAGATATGTCAGATACTATTATTTTAGAAATTATTAATTTTCAATAGTTATTTCAATCAAAATGAACTGCGAAAAAAAGTTCGTGAAAATATAATTAAAACTTTTCAAAAAAATCCGTCATGGACTTTTAAAAAAATAGCTAAAAATTTGAAAGTTGACCCTCGAACGGTTTCTAATGCCATCAGACGGTATAAGGAGAACCTGAGCATTGAAAGAAAACCTGGATCAGGGAGGAAAAAAGGTTCTACAGATATTAGTAAGGCAAAAGAAGTCGAGCGACTCTTTCGAGGAGCGCCTAACACTTCTTTAAGAAAAGCAGCTCGTACGGTGAAATGTTCTACGAATTGTGCACATAGAGTCAAAGCTTATGCTGGACTGAAGACATACAAAGTCCAAAAGGTTCCAGATCGCAATGCTATAAAGAACTTAGAAGCAAAAAAACGAGCGAAAGAATTGAAGTCTGATTTTATAAAAAAAATACACCTGTTGTGTGATGGATGATGAAACATACATACTGGCAGACTTTTCTCAACTTCCTGGTCAAGATTTTTATGTTGCTGATAAACGGGGCAATATTCGGCAAGAGTTTCGCACAAAAAAACAAACAAAATTCCCTAAGAAGTTTCTCGTGTGGCAAGCTATTTGCAGTTGTGGCAAAAGAAGTAAAGTATTTGTGGCATCTGGCACAATAAACACAGAAATTTATATAAAGGAGTGCCTACAAAAACGGTTGTTACCCTTTTTAAGAGAGCACAGAGTGACTACATTTTTTTCTCCCAATTTGGCATCATGCCATTATGGAAAAAAGGCACTTGAGTGGTACTCAAAGAATAATGTCATTTTTGTACCACGAGAGGCAAATCCACCTAACTGTCCAGAACTTCGGCCTGTGGAAAGGTATTGGGCTCTGGTAAAAAAGGAATTGGAGAACACAGGAAAGATTTCCAAGAACATGTCCGATTTTAAGCGCAGGTGGAACACATGCTCCAAAAAGGTATCAGAAGCAACTGTAAAATCTTTAATAGGAGGGTTTCCGAAAAAAGTCGATAATTTTGCAAAACCCGAGTACTAAGTAAACATTTTAATGCTAAATGATTTTGTATAATATGTCATTATATTTGCGTATTTTGTAGAGTTTTTATATTAAAAGGTTTGATTTTTATTAAAGAAAATCCAACTACAAATTTTATTTAGAGCACTCTTTAATACATACAAATTTTATTTGTGAACACACATATACAACTTATATGTATTGTTGTATTTTATCAGCTGTCAAGCAATAATAAAAAAGAAGAAGAACAAACATATCTACAGTTGGTGCAGTTTAATTTACATTCAAAAATAAATCTTTAAATTGTATTTACGTACCTCGTTTTCTTTTAATAATTCCATTTCTTCTCTATTTAGAATAATTTTTATTAATCATAAATTTGTTTATGGTTTTCTTTTTCTTTTTCTTCTTCTTTTTTTCCAAAACTGCTATTCACATGTGAATGATATGCTTCAATTGCATACAACATTCAATAAACATATGGGTGAAAATTATATAGATTGTACTGGATTATTTCATGCAAATTACCAACAACAAACATACAATGGTGTATTTTAATACAATTATACAATAATATACAATGATACAAGGAGCTTCTGAATACGGCAATTGTAACAATAAGTACGAAGGTTAAATTTTGTAATTCGAGATAACTCATTTCCAGCGCTGCCTTCTGTCAACTCAAGTTCCAATTGTAAAGTTGGAAATTTTTACAATACATGTAGTCAGAATATTTTGACCTGAGAACGATATTTATATTGTTTAGCTTAAAAAAGCTTTTTTAATAAGAAAAGTTTAAAAATAAAAAATAGCCTGGGTCCTATTTCACTAAACTATAATTCTACAAGTTACAATTACAAGTCTAAAGAGTGTTCTAAAAAAAATATGCATTTACTATTTTAGACAAAATTTATCCATAGTGCAAGAAATAATTTATTTTTTGATCAAGTTAGTTTCTATAGATATGTCAGATACTATTATTTTAGAAATTATTAAGAGATTACTCATCGAGTACAACTTCGCGTAGATACGAATTGATAACGAATACCGTGATTCACATTAACCAAATTTCGATAATAAAGTACTCAATTTCATCAAGATAAAGCAAATAGTTATCCGTCAAAGTCACATTTGTCCTTTAGTTTTACTAAATTTATAAAACATCTTTTATATAATACCATAATTTTTTATATCCTTAAACACTTCTTAATTAATATTTATCTTCCCTATTAAATATTACCCTATTTTCACTCATTCCACCTCTTTTTTTTCCACCAACAAACATCCATCTTATAATTCAGATGTAATCTGACATATTTAAGACTAAATGAATATGAATGAAGATGCCATAAGTTTTTCTTAACTCTTTAGTGTTTCCTTGATAAATATGAACGCATTATACGCTTCATTAACACCTACATATCCTGTGTGATACATTAACATTAACAACAGCAATCAAATACCAACAAAACCAAAAACTATTTCCGTAAAATCGTTTGTTGGAAACAAGGATAACAACAAGATTAATGGGTGGCAAATCCGGCCGAGAACAATAACAACTACAAATGCAAACGGGTTCTAATAATAGACAAAGCAGCAACAGCAGCAGCAACAGCAAAATTCACAAGAAAACCACAATGAATATTAATGAGATGTCATCACTCTTTCGTCAAATTAAAGCATTTCACGACACATTTACCACAAGGAGCGCTAATAGCACAAAATAGAAATAATATACACACATTAACAGGATATACACACACACATATATATCACAGGACTAAATGTGAAACAATTGACTAAACAGGATGTTTTTAAACGTGTGAATTCTAACGCCACTACTGTTACAGTTTATACACTTACATTTATCTAACTGTTAAAATTTAAATACATGTGAGTTTGTCTGTATAGACATTGTATCCTCTAAGTGTATGTGTTTGTGTAAAATGTCAGTTTACATTGTGTATTTAACTTTTCTAATTGCTGACAAGCCGACAACATAAATAAATCAACCCTTTTTCAAGTTTTGTATTTCTATTCCTCCCCCCCTTTTAAAGCCAAAAATTTATCAGGACTTTGGAGTCTTTTACATTTTCAGTATCAATGTTAAGTATGAGAAATTTGTTGTTGGTATTTAGTTGACTCAACCAGAACCATGCAAATGATGATGGATTTAGTCATTCTTTTCCCCCTTTTCTGTCACTTTTAATTCTAGTGCGGTTTCATCATTAAAACCACCATCAAAAATAATGGGGGTATATTGAGATTGTCATTCCGTTTGTAATTTCCTTAATATTGGCTCAAAAACCAAAATTGAAGTATATTCTGAATCCTTATGAAATTCTAAAACGATTGAGGGATGTCCGTCTATCTGTCTATCTGTCTGTCTATCTATCTGTCTGTCTGTCTGTCTGTCTGTCTGTCTGTCTGTCTGTCTGTCTGTCTGTCTGTCTGTCTGTCTGTCTGTCTGTCTGTCCGTATGTCTGTCTGTCTGTCTGTCTGTCTGTCTGTCTGTCTGTCTGTCTGTCTGTCTGTCTGTCTGTCTGTCTGTCTGTCTGTCTGTCTGTCTGTCTGTCTGTTTGTCTGTCTGTCCGTCTGTCTGTCTGTCTGTCTGTCTGTCTGTCTGTCTGTCTGTCTGTCTGTCTGTCTGTCTGTCTGTCTGTCTGTCTGTCTGTCTGTCTGTCTCTGTCTCTGTCTGTCTCTGTCTGTCTGTCTGTCTGTCTGTCTGTCCGTCTGTCCGTCCGTCTGTTGTCGGCACGATAAAACCTTAACGAAAGGATATAGGTCACTAAAATTTGACACAAATATTCTTCATTTCTTGGAAAATTTTGGTATTGAAATCGGGCAAAATCGGTTCACATTTGACCATAGCTCCTGTATAACCTCGTCTGGGCTTATCGCTTATTGGCTAATAAATGACAAATTATAACAGCTATGATAACAAAATTTGGTATCTAGAAGTTCTATATAAGCACTAGGCAGCATATAAGATTTCATCGAAATCGGTTCACATTTAACCATAGCTCCCATATAAAAAACATACGGAAACAGCCTAAATTCCACCTGAAATTCACTTAAATGTCAATAAAAGATAAACTGTAATTGCTTTGGACACTAAATTTAGCACAAGGAAGTCTTATGTGAATACCAGCCAGTGTGCAAAATTTTGTCACAATCAGTCACCATTTGACCATAGCTCCCATATAAAAAACTTACGGAAACACAAAAATACAAAATGAAAAGGGGGTTTGTGTCCGTCTGTCCGTCAAATAAAAGGGCGATAGCGCCTTAACAAAAAGGGCTACATTTGACCATAGCTCCCATATAAAAATCTTACGGAAACACAAAAATACAAAAAGAAAAAGGGGCTTAATGTCCGTCTGTCCGTCAAATAAAAGGGCGATAGCGCCTTAACAAAAAGGCCTACATTTGACCATAGCTCCCATATAAAAATCTTACGGAAACACAAAAATACAAAAAGAAAAGACAGTTGATGTCCGTCTGCCCGTCAGATAAAAGCGCGATAGCTCCTTAACTACAAGAGCTAAAGAGACAAAATTGTACAAAGTATTTTTGATATGTAACAAAAGTTGTGTATTGAAAATGGCCGAAATCGGTTGACATTTAGTTAGAGCTCCCATATAACCCCGCCCCGGGAAACACATGAATGCTGATAAATTGAATACAATTGTAATAGCTATGACGACTAAATTTAGAATAGAGAAGTTTTATGCAACTATTGGTCAGCATATGAAATTTTATAGAAATCGGTTCATATTTGACTATGTATAGCTTTCGTATAAAAAACGCTCATGGAAACCAAAAAAAAAATGTAGCAAAGGCCAGTTAAAAGGTATTAAATTAGGGAAACCACTTACATACTCTTAAATGTTGACCTATAAAGCTCCTGCAATCGAATTTAGTCCAAGTATTTTGCTAACAATACCAACTAGCGTCACAACTTTTTTCGAATTGGGTCCACATTTTGAATTAGCTGCACCCTGGTAGATATATGAGAGATATTTCTAAATTTAATACAATTTGATGGTGGGTGTACAAGATTCGGCACAGCCGAATATAACACTCTTACTTGTTGTTCTTGGTTTTTGTGAATAAATTTACCAGCAACAATTTGTTTTGCTTGTGTCAGCGTGAGAAGAGTCCTTAAACCATTTTGTCAATTGACTCTGAATATTTATGAAACATCAAGGACTAGAAGAGCAACAACCATCTTCTTGTTAAACATATTTTTTTGTTTCTGTTTCAATGACTTAGTTTTGACTGTTGAAGGATTGTGGCATAATATTAACATAATTATAATTTTATCATCCATGAACTTCATAATTTCTGTTTTAAAGACTTAAATATGAATTTTGTTTGCTATTCAAAATCTTAAGTCATTTAAATACTTTCAATTGATTTTTAGCAATTTTTGTACCATTAGCTATAAATACCTGGTTGACTGATCCTTGCTCGGAGCTTTATGATAGGCATTTTGAGGCAAATTTTAAAGTTTTCATATAAATATTTTATTTTATAAAGTACTAAAATAAATTTAGAGGAAAGACATTACACAAATATTCAGTTAATTTTGAATTATTTTATTTATTTTGTCCGATCAACACATAGTTTATATAGTTTGCATAGTTTACAATTTAACTCATTTTGAATAATTTTGGAAATAGGTTATACCAACAGAAACCTCCGTTGGCTCATGCACAACAAATTTGCTAAAGATTATAGCCTGATCAAATGAACAGTTTACGATTTAATTCATTTTGAGTAGTTGTCAGTGACGCCACCTGTCGGGAGTTGTTCATACCTACTAAAAAAACCTTCGTCTGCTTATGCGTAACAACTTTGCTAATGATCATAACATAATCAACTGCACAATTTATGATTTAATTCATTTTGAGTAATTTTTCAGTGGTGCCACCTATCGGACTTTGGTCATATCAATTAATAAACCTTCGTCGGCTTATCCCCAATAATATTGCTAAAGATCATAGCATGATTTAATGTACACCTTACGATTTAATTGATTTTGAGTAAATTTCAGTGGCGCCACCTGTCGAAATTACTTCGTAGCAACTACGAAACCTTTGTCGGCTCATGTGCAACAACTTTGCAAAAGCTCATAGCATGATCAAATACACAGTTTACGATTTAACTTACTTTAAGTAATTTTCAGTAGCGCCACCTGTCGGAAATTGCTCACACCAACTAAGACACCTTCGCCGGCTTATGCGCTACAACTTTGCTGAAGATCATAGCATGATCAAATGTACAGTTTACGATTTAATTCATTTTTAGAAATTTTGAGTGCCGCCACCTGTCGCAAATTAGTTTTATCAACTTAAAAACCTCTCTAAAGAGCTTAACATGATGAAATGCATAGTTTACTATTCTACAAAGAATATACACACAGACAAACATTCATTTGTATAAAAGTTATATTCATTTTAAAAAAGTTCCATATGCATATTTGCTACTTCTTTGGTACCAATTGAATTCGGTACATTTTATTAAAACGCAGTTAACATATTGTTCCTATTCATATTACTTTTTGAGATGTTTTGTTATTATTCATCCCTTTTTTACCCATTTTGGCCCCAAAATCAAAAAAGTACCAAATACGTGTTCAATATATCTTTCACATCTATTGACTGCAGTAGAAAGTTCCTTTCTATATTCTTTGGCTTAAAAAATAAAAGTGTGTTAAAAAGGTACCAAAAAAAACTATTTTCACCCTTTTTTTTCTCCCTTGTTGGACATAGTTTCAAAAAAGTACCAAACACCTATCCGCTTATTTTTATAGCTGTTCAATTTTTTTTCAAGTCGGTCTGGCCAGGGATCGAACTTGGGACCTCTGGTATTCTAGGCGGATGACTAACCTATTATAACACGGCGGTTCACAGAAAGGGAAAGTATTGTATAAAATGTCATGTCTTCGTCTATACCCAACCCCTCAGATGCAGACTATATTGTATGAGGATCCAAAATTTCGCAATTTTGGGTCCACAAGGTTTTTGTAGAAAAATGTGGTGATATTAGAGATATGTATAATTTTCCTAAAGAGGCCGATGGATTACATCCATTACAATCGGGGCGGATCACATTGCCAAAGATTTCATTTCGTTTCAGCAATTCCGAAAGGATGGCAAGGAGAAGAAGCAAGCCAAGTGATGCTAAGAGGAAGGGAGAAAGCCAAGTGGAGGCCAAAACGAAAATAGAGAGTCATGTTTAGAGAGTTCAACAAAAAGGAGAGTGATCTGCAACGATATGTTGGTCAAGCATGTTGCATTATTAGTAATAAGTTGCAAAGAATAACTGTTGTAAAGTTATTACTACCGCAATCTATGCTGATTTTTCAATCACTAAAGAGGTGGGATATTGGACTGGATTACATCGAATTCTATCGTAGGTATAGATTAAGAAGAAGGCGAATTAAATAATATGAAATTCCAGAGTAGGATACTGGTTTCCACATCAGTTAAAGTAACGATTTGGAGATAAGATCCTGGAACTGACACTAGGAAGTAAAAGGACATTTTGGTCAGGTAAAAGCTAGGAGTAACTAGTTCGTTTTCTGGAAGAAAACACTCGGAACAAAGCTAGTTTAGGTTTCTCTCGCCTTGCCAACACTCTGGTGCCCTATACGAGAAAGCAATTAGGCTTCTCAATAAAACCTAGTTTGTAAGAGTTATTAAGGGTAAGAGTTATAACACAGTACGACAAAATCAAATATTTTTGAGTTCACATGAGTAATGTTAACAGAATATTAAAATAGGCTTAAAATAAAGAAATACGTGTCTCGGCGTTTTGCTGTAGCACGTCAGAATTTTAAGAAAATCGATTTTAAAGATTCGAAGGACTTGGAGGTTCACTTGTAACGTAATACTATTATAAAATGTTTTATAAAAATAAAATGGGTGAACCGATTTAAATGCTAGTTTTGAAAAGGGAATTAAATTTGGATTTGTTTTTATTTAAAAAAATATTCCGCTAGAGGACGCTTTAATTTTCATGTAAAATTAAAAAATATCCAAAAAATGTAAGAAATTCATTAAAAAAGGAGTTAAGATATCATATTAATTTTTGTATTTTTACACTCAGAAAAAAGACATGTACTAAATTTGAAGAAAAATAATTCCTTAAAAATAGTACAAAAATTTCCTTATTCAGAGTAAATTTTTACTCAAAACTAGGAAAAATTGTTATATTCTAGTAAAAAATACAACATTTAAATAAAAAATTTATAGTTCATATACTAAAAAATAGTTAACATTTTTCCTTAGAAAAATTGGAAGAATTTTGTAAAATATTATTTATTTTAGGGAAAATTTTGTAAAAAACTAGTAAATATGTCCTATATTTTAGTTAATCACATCGTAAAACAAGGTAATATTGACTTTAGTTCAAAAAATTTCATTGAGTAAATGATTTACTCAAAAATAGTTCATAAAATTGAACTTACTTAAAATCTGGAAGTAGTTGTCGTAAATTTAAGTTCATTATTTTCCTAATTATTAAAAAGTTATACTTAAATTTAGAAAACTTTCTACATTTTAAGAAAAATTTATTTAAAATTAGTTCAGATAAATTACAACGTCCAATAGTATATAATTTTCTTATAATAAATAAAATCGTAATAGTTTTTTAAAAGCTATATACTCATATTTAAGAAAATTTTCCTTAAAATTAGTTCAGATAAATCAAAATAAATCATGTTCAAATTTATGAAGTAACTAGGACAATTTTTTTTATAATGAGTAAAATTGTACTAATTTCTTGAAAGTTATATACTTATATTTGAGAAAAATTTCCTAAAAATTAATTCATATATTGAAAAATATATGTCAATAAATTATTTTCATTTATAATTTATTTTCAATTTAGTTCGTGCAACTTTTTTTACGTATTTCGACAAAAAACGCGTTGTGTTTTAATATTTGTGTTTTAAAAAATATTTGTGAAAATAAAAAAAATTAAGTGCTACTGAACTTGCAAGAAAAATTGAGTGTTTGTGGCTTCTATCTTTGGATTCCAAAATAATGGAAGTTTGTTAATTAAAGTCATTTTCTCTAACAGAAACTGAAGCACTGCATCTAAGGAGATGAACATTATAAGCGAGAGGTATGTATAAATGAAATTAATGCAGTAATGCAGTTTATTAAATAAACTGCGATATTTTCTAGTAGTAAGGGTATTCGTTAGAACATTTCATTGTGTTGTGCAATTTTTTTAAGTCCGAAATACAATTAGTATATCAAGATATTAATGTGGTCATATATATACTGAGCAGTTAAATATCATATATCTTAAAACGAGCAATAATTAAACATATATACATACATATACTATATGGAATGGCTTTCTCGATTTTAATAAAATATTGCCGCTAAGAGGGGTAAACCGGGTAAAAATAAAAAAAAAATCGAAAACGTTATGTCTCCAAAAGTAATAGGTGTAGAAACAAAATTTAAACAACGTTATGAACAGCTATGAAAATAAGCACGCAGGTATTTGGTACATTTTTTTAAAGTATGCCCAATAGGGGGTAAAAAAGGTTAAAAATAAGTTTTTTTTGTACTTTTCCTAACCCATTCTTATATTTTGAATAAAGGAATGTAGAAAAAATATTGAACACGTATTTTTAACTTTTTTGATTTCGGAGGGCAAAATGGGTAAAAAGGGCTAAAATGATAACTTAACATCTCAAAAAGCAATATGATTAGAAACGAAATATTAACTGCGTTTTAATAAATTGTACCGAATTAATAAATTGTACCGAATTCAATTGATACCAAAAAATTATCTAATGTTTATATAAAACTTTTTTGAAATTAGGGCATTAAAAGGGAAAAATTGGTAACATTATAACTTTTAAAATATTAGGTATAGAAACAAAATTCAAATTGTATTTTGATCAGCTGAAAAAATAAAAATACGAGTAATTGGTATTTTTCGGAAAAAAAGGGCGAGCAGAACCAATAATGTGTGAAAAATATTTGTTATTTTTACTTTTGAACAAATGAACTTAGAAACAAAAAGTGTATCGCAATCGATTCAGAAAATGATTATATACAGGTACTTCTTATTTAACTGCTCAGTATTCCACTATTAAGTGAACAAAAATTATTTCTTACTTACTTAAATGGCCTATGGTTACAACCTGTTTATTTTATAATTCCACGCGCTTCCTTTTTTCAAGTTTTGAAAGAATTTTTTCTACTTGGTCTTTCCACCGATGGACTTCTACGAGTTCCCCTAAGATCATTATCGAACACTCTTTTTGCCGGAGTATTTCGCCCATTCGCACAACATGTCCGTGCCAACGCAGCCGCTGTTGCTTAATGCGGTTCACTATTGGTATGTCAGCGTATAACTCATACAGCTCATGGTTCATTCGACGTTGAACGAGAATGCAGTTAGAGCAAATACAAATCACAACTTATGCGGTTTTATATCTTTATGGTAAGTCTTTTTATGTGCATAATGATTATGTCATGTTTATTTATGCTTGTAATCTTTGTTACTTTAACCAATTTAAAAATTTTACAAGCTAAAGTACCAAAACTTATAGCCATCCCTTGTACGTCAGCTTTTAACTTCTTCTGATTTTATATTGTATGGGATATTTAACTAAACTTAACTAACTTCTGCTGTCATTTTCCTCAAATGAAAGAAGGTTATCGTTTTTTTCCTGCAAATCATCTTTATGAGGTACAAAAGTCGACATTATTATAGCGATGGAAAAAATATGTGCTTCCAATATATATCATATTTGTTATTATTGACACAAACCATGTAAGTGATGCATAATAAATATATGTATATTTAGTACACTGTTTCCTCAGTTCTTAAATTAGGGCGGGTTTTTTTTAATGTTTGCCAGAAAGTTGTTATTGTTATTTATTAAGTATCATAATTCAACATCAAATTTAAAGAAAGAGGGACTTAGTGACAGAGATTTAAATAACTCCAAATGATATCTTCTAAATGTATAGTTATTGGATTTAAGTACATTTTTTTTATTATAAATTAATGGGCAAGTATTTAAGGTAAATACATTTTTAGATTGAGCTTTTGCGTAATGCATTGATAAGTATCTAAAATTAAAAATATATTATAGGTGGTTTAAAGTAGCAGGTTATTATAGGGCTAACACTAAGAGGCAAAACTTAACACATTATTTATTAATACAAAATCGAAATAATTTTAGGTAAAATTTAAAAGTCATTGTTTTGTAAAATTTTGTTCCTTTAGCCAAACACCTTTATTAGCTCATGTTCATTGGCCTTCGTGGTCAGATGGACGAATATAAACCGAACCGGTTCAGATTGTCGGCAATGGACATGGGTTGATAAAAGTGTTTTGCTTTAGGAATGAAATTTATAGCAATCAACGAATTTTGACATTTAATATAATTCAATTTTTAATTTTATTTACTTGAATTTTTTCGATTTAGTAATAATAAAAATAAATAATGTAACTTATTGGTTATTAGTTAAAAAGTTTGTTTTTATATGTGTAGAACACAAACATTTTTAACTATATGTCTCTAACTGTATGCTCTAAATAACTGTATGCTCTAAATATATATTAAACACCTATATCATATTTTATATTTTTTGCAAAATGACCTTTGATTAGTTAAATTGGGAAGTCTAAGGACCTCTAGTGTTCCGTAGCCAAAGATGCCGTGTGTCATGAAGAGCGCCCCTTCCATTTTATTTTATCAAAAAAAAATATCAATTTGACTATAAAAAGGCTTTCAAATTTTTCAATGTATTATACTGCAGTTAATTCTGAAGTACGATTTTTTTATTTATTTACCTTATAAAATTTGTCTTCATTAATAAATATATTTATATAAATCAATATCTATTTTCCATTAACTCCCACTTAGAACCAAAATGCTTATGTTTATATTGCATTTTTAAATAAATTAGTTCTTAAACTTGTAAAATAAGATCAAATATTTAATGGCAAAGAAAGGGTAATAAAAAAAAAAACTTTCTCAAATACGAATGGGGGGAAATTACAAAACTAATTCATCCAATTTAATTTCTATGACTTTAAATTTTTTATTTAAGTTGTTATTGATTGAAATTTTTCCCCATAAAAACTAATTTGCGGCACTCCTACCCCTAATGCAATCTCAATAACAATTTTGGTCACATATTTTTTCGTTACGGAAAGCATTTCTTCGGAAAAGTTAAGGTTAAATTTTTAAAAAATAGGCTGCACTGTAATTAATATTTACATATATCTAAGTAAATGTATAAATTTATATATATTTTAATATTATTTCTTATTTAATTGTGAATATGTATTTATGTTATATATTTTTGTACAATTATGAAAAACATTAATAAAAATACTTTTTACCATTTTTTTGTAGTTTTACTTTAAAGAGGGAATAAATATTTTTTAGAAAATAATTTTACTTAATTTTAGTACTTTTTTCTATAATTTAGGAAATAAATAATTCTGATAAGTATATAATTTACTGAAAACTAGAAAAAAGTTTTATTACTTTAGGAAATATTTCAAAACTGGGAATGAATATTTTACTATAAATAAGTATTAAACTTATTTATTTTCTGACTGTTTTTCTCACTTTTAAGGAAAATATTTCCTAAAAATTATAAATTTTTTATAAGATCAAAATAAATAATTTACTGAATTTTAGTAATCTTTTTCTACTATCGTAGAAAATTTGAACAAGTTTATTGCAGTTTTTACTTGTTTTAAGTAAAAATAAATTATCTTTTAACTAAAATGAAGGAAAATTTTCCTTATTTATAGAATTGATAAATATTTATCTGAACTAAATTAAAGGAAATATTTAGTTGTTTTTAAGAAGTTTTCAGATAAAATATGAACTAAATTATGGTAATTTTTTTTCCAAGTTTTTAGTTAAATTTTATTTGATTTTATTAAAAAATAGTTTGATATAAGAAATGTTGTCAAAAACTAAAGGAAATTTTTTTCTTGGAATTAAGGAATTTTTTTACTTAATTGCTGTAAAAAACGGCTTTGGCGCCATACGACAACCATTTTTTCCTCAAATTTAGTAAATTTTCCTAAATTTTAGTTCATTTTTTTTCTGAGTGTACATTACATTGAATTACATAACATTTTTTGGATATTTTTTAATTTTACATGAAAATTAAAGCGCCATCTAGCGGAAAATAACAAAAACAAATCCAAATTTAATTCCCTGGCTCAAGCATTTAAATCGGTTAACCCATTCTATTTTTATAGAACTTTTTATAATAGTATAACGTTACAAGTGAACCTCCACGGTCCTTCGAATCTTTAAAATCGATTTTCAATTTTTTTAAAAAATTCTGACGTGCTACAGCAAAACGCCGAGACAGGTATTTCTTTATTTTAAGCCTATTTTCATATTCTGTTAACATTTCTCATGTGTACCAACCACTGTCGTACTGTGTAATAGAATACAAAAGAAAACAATAAAGTGCAATAAAAGTGTCTGTAAATAGAAAAGAGATTCATGTACTTTTAAATTTATGTAACGGAGCCTAGACGCTACTGAACAATGTCCCGGCTTCAAACCCGAACTAATCGGAGGTATCTTACAATTGTATGTTGATTTCTATTATGTAGCTTTGTTGGAAATTTATGAGTTATAGCTGAAAGCGGCTGCAGATTTTGTTGATTAGGATTCTGTCAATCCTAAAGAACTCTAGATCTATAATAAACAGATTCAAGAAATAGAGTATTAACTTTTGAATGTCGATTGGATAATAAACGTAGGTCATCCTGAGGCAAAATCTAGCCCCGATTACTGAAATATTCTAATGATTGTGAATCTATTTATAACACAGTACGACAGTGGTTGGTACACATGAGAAATGTTAACAAAATATGAAAATAGGCTTAAAATAAAGAAATGCGTGTCTCGGTGTTTTGCTGTAGCACGTCAGAATTTTAAGAAAATTGATTTTTAAGATTCGAAGGACCGTGGAGGTTCACTTGTAACGTAATACAATTATAAAATGTTCTATAAAAATAGAATGGGTGAACCGATTTAAATGCTTGAGCCAGTTTCGAAAAGGGAGTTAAATTTGGATTTGTTTTTTTTTTCCTCTAGATGACACTTTAATTTTTATGTCGTTGGCTTAGAACGTTAAGGCGCAGATAAAAAGTAATGACACACTTAGAAACGATCGACCGCCATATGATTCAAATCCCAGAAGACTTGTTTTAATTTTTTCTAATTGCAGAATTGTATTTTTAATGAATTTTGTACATTTTTTGGATATTTTTTAATTTTACATGAAAATTAAAGCGTCCTCTAGCGGGAAAAAATAAATCCAAATTTAATTCCCTTTTCAAAACTGGCTCAAGCAATTAAATCGGTTCACCCATTATATTTTTATAGAACATTTTATAATAGTATTTTGTTAAAAGTGAACCTCCAAGGTCCTACGAATCTTTAAAGTCGATTTTCTTAAAATTCTGACGTGCTACAGCAAAACGCCGAGACACGTATTTCTTTATTTTAAGCCTATTTTCATATACTGTTAACATTACTCATGTGTACTCAAAAAAATTGATTTTGTCGTACTGTGTAATAAGACCAAGCAAAGTACTTTTTTAAGGAAAGTAGGCTTTGTACAAAGATTATGCCTATACTTGTGTGTCATAATTTTCTGTTTCCTTTTAAATTATGACAAACATTTGATGTCGTTAACAAAATAGACACACCTTAAGAAAACATAACTTTTTGACCTTTTTCCTTTAATTTGATGTTGTTTTTTGCTAAACAATTTAGACCTAAGCAAAGCGATAACTTTTGATAGCATCTTCCAAAAAAAATTAACATATATATGAGCGTCAAAATGTTTTGGGTTTATTCATCTCCTTTTATCCAGTATAATCGTATAACTATAAAGAAATGTTTCAAATATTTGACAAAAAAAAACGTTTAGATATATTTGAGGTTACATTCGGGTAATAATGTAAAGATGTCTAGTTTTAGTTTGGTTAAATGTCTCACTTCTTGCTGGCACACAGTGGATTGTAAAGCAAATGTTATAGAAATTGTAAATATTGTGTCTAAGATATATATATTGTGTCTGGAATAATGTTGATTCATAACTTTTTGTCAAAAAATGTTTAAAGGTTGAATATTTTTTTCATAAAAAAAATTAACACAGATCTGAAGTTGCATTAAGTGACATAACTTGTTAAAATAAAAGCCGCCATAGAGAAAATGTATTTCATATGAAAGCCTTGGGTCTCTACTTTATAATTATGTTTAAATTATTTGCATATACTTGCAAATTTAGTCTTTAATCAATTACGAGTGAAATAAAACAGCTAAAATTATGCATTGTAAAAAGTCACTGTGCGCCACCGTTATTGTGGCAAACAAATAACTAATGATGGTTGTTGTTGTTGCTGCTGCTTATCCTTGTTTCAAACTATGGGTTACGTTCGTTATCTGACTGAAAGAAGCCATTAAAAGAAATTATGTTTTCGAAAGTGTAAGAAAAACTAAAATTGGAAACCAACTCTCTGTCTCCTTAAACACTTCCAAAGAGATTAAACGTCTGCATTATGTAGACAGTTGTAGAAAGTAGAAATTCTAAGTATGAGTAGCATTTAAAAAAAAAGTGGCGTTTGTAATGGGTTTTTGACGCTTGGTGTCGTTTGTGCGAACAAACAATAACAACAACTACAAACTGCCATTTGAAATGAGAAACGATTATGTTGGGTTGGCTATAGCGTTAAGGAGCAAATAAAGAAAAACAAAATAAGTTTTTCTTGAGCTTCTTTTCATGCTGTCATTGCATTTAGTTGAGTCTTCAAGTTATTTGTTTAGTATTTACAAGTCCTTTGGGATAATGACTATTTATAGGATGAGTATGAGTTGGAAACTTCTTCAAGGCGTCATATTTTTTTTTGCAAACAACTGTCTGTTCTACAGGTCTTGTTGGTTGGTTCCATAATAGAATTCTTATTTTCCGCATTGCTGTTATTTGCGTAAATTTAAACAATTTCTTGTCTTTTTTTTTTGTCTATTCATTTTGGTGTCTTAATTTTTGGTAAATGTAGTTGTATGTTTGTATATGTGTTGGTTTTCCTGCTCTTTTCGTTTGTCTTCTTATTGTTATTTATCTCATTATCCTTCAGGTAAGGTGAGTTAGAGTTTATTGTTGTAGTTAAGTTGACATTTATTTGTTTCCTTCATTGTTGTCATTTTAGACAAAAATTTCAAACATACCTAAAAGTATGCAATATTTATAACGAATATTACCCATCAAAGAACATTTTTAAGCCCTCAAGGAAATTATTTTTAATTTTTTGCTTCCACCGCAATTTTTTCGGAGCTTAAGGTTTTGATAGGGTATTCCAAGTTATAGATCTTGTAAAAAAATTGAGATGCTTTCATAAAATTACTGTTTCTGCTCTAGGCAAATGTTTTTCACTACCTTTAAGCAATTATGCAAATTTAAGTTCTTATGTTATTCGAAAATTAATGCCAATTGACAAATGTTTGTATAATCACTAATAACATTATGAAGCCAGGAAAAAATCCGAATACCAGATAAGGGTGAGGGGTTATGTTCTATATTAGGGTAGGTTTTTTGTTCACTTTAATCTCTGATCGACTTCGTATAGTAAAGTTAAATGGTCTAAATTATGTCAATCGGAAAACATCAAAAATATAATTGATTTTTCTAGGCCATGATCCCACGCAACGACTTTTTTATGGGGAAAATGGGAGTATTTTTGGTTCAGCGAAATTTAAGTATTAAGAATTTATATTTATTTTGGAATATAAAAGTAAACTTAAACAGAAGCCAAACCGCTGCATTTGATATCGATCAAAATTTAAAATATTTCGGAAACCAAAAAATAACAAAATGGTCTAGATGTAAATATTATTAAAAAAAAAAAATTATTCGCATTTGATTCCAGTCTATTACATTTATTTATTTATGTAATAGACGATTTATTAATAAAAGCCAGAAAATGTTTCTGGGGACAACCAATTTCTCTACACATTTCGATATTTGGTTAGGGATACTCCTCTTGGAGATAACCAACCATTGAAACGCGTCGAGGAATTGGTTGTCCCCACTATTTTCGATAGAAAATTTTTTTATCAAAAATTTTCTAGAGAAAATTTTTTATCTAAAATTTTTCTATAGAAAATTTTTTTCTCAGAAATTTTTCTATAGAAAATTTTTTTATCAACAATTTTTCTATAGAAAATTTTTTTATCAAAAATTTTTCTATAGAAAATTTTTTTATCAAAAATTTGTCTATAGAAAATTTTTTTATCAAAAATTTTTCTATAGAAAATTGTTTCATCAAAAAATTTCCTATAAAATTTTTTTTATCAAAAACTTTTCTATCTTCGATACAAATATTTTTATAACAAAAAATTTTTTAAATCTTATAGAAATTTTTTTTTATTAAAAATATTCCTATAAAATAATTTTTTATCAAAAATTTTTCTATAGAAAATTTTTTATCAAAAATTTTTCTATAGGAAATGTCAAAAATTTTCTACAGAACATTTTTTTTATCTAAAATTTTTCTATAGAACATTTTTTTATCAAAAATTTTTCTAAGGAAAATTTTGTTATCAAAAATTTTTCTATAGAAAATTGTTTCATCAAAAAATTTTCTATTAAATTTTTTTATCAAAAACTTTTCTATTTTCGATACAAATATTTTTATAACAAAAAATTTTTTAAATCTTACAGAAATTTTTTTTTATTAAAAATATTAATATAAAATAATTTTTTATCAAAAATTTTTCTATAGAAAATTTTTTATCAAAAATTTTTCTATAGGAAATGTCAAAAATTTTCTATAGAACATTTTTTTTTTATCTAAAATTTTTCTATAGAAAATTTTTTTTTCAGAAATTTTTCTATAGAAAACTTTTTTATCAAAAATTATTTTATCAAAAATTTTTCTATAGAGAAATTTTTTTATCAAAAATTTTTCTATAGAAAATTTTGTTATCAAAAATTTTTCTATAGAAAATTGTTTCATCAAAAAATTTTCTATTAAACTTTTTTATCAAAAACTTTTCTATTTTCGATACAAATATTTTTATAACAAAAAATTGTTGAAATCTTACAGAATTTTTTTTTATCAAAAATTTTTCTATACAAAATTTTTTTATCAAAAATTTTTCTATAGAAATTTTTTTAATTAAAAATTTTTCTATAGGAAGTGTCAAAAATTTTCTTGAGAAATTTTTTTTTATCTAAAATTTTTCTATAGAAAATTTTTTTTATCAGAAATTTTTCTATAGAAAATTTTTTTATCATAAATTTTTCTATAGAAAATTGTTTCATCAAAAAATTTTCTATAGAAAATTTTTTTATCAAAAATTTTTCTATTTTCGATAAAATTATTTTTATAACAAAAAATTGTTGAAATCTTACAGAAATTTTTTTATTAAAAATATTTCTATAAAATAATTTTTTATCAAAAATTTTTCTATAGAAAATTTTTAATCAACAATTTTTCTATAGGAAATGTCGGGACGTTGTTATCAACTATACAACATTTTTTTATCAAAAATTTTTCAATAGAAATTTTTTTAATTAAAAATTTTTCTATGGGAAATGTCAAAAATTTTCTAGAGAAAATTTTTTTATCAGAAATTTTTCTATAGAAAATTGTTTTATCAAAAATTTTTCTATAGAAAATTGTTTCACCAAAAAATGTTCTATAAATTTTTTTTTTATCAAAAACTTTTCTATTTTCGATAAAAATATTTTTATAACAAAAAATTTTTGAAATCTTATAGAATTTTTTTTTTATCAAAAATATTTCTATAAAAAATTTTTTTATCAAAAATTTTTCTATAGAAAATTTTTTCATCATAAAATTTTCTATACAACATTTTTTTATCAAAAATTTTTCTATAGAAATTTTTTTAATTTAAAATTTTTTTATAGGAAATGTAAAAAATTTTCTAGAGAAATTTTTTTTATCTAAAATTTTTCTATAGAAAATTTTTTTATCAAAAATTTTTCTATAGAAAATTTTTTTATCAAAAATTTTTCTATAGAAAATTGTTTCATCAAAAAATGTTCTATAATTTTTTTTATCAAAAATTTTTATTTTCGATACAAATAATTTTATAACAAAAAATTTTTGAAATCTTACAGAAATTTTTTTTTATCAAAAATATTTCTATAAAAAATTTTTTTTTCAAAAATTTTTCTATAGAAAATTTTTTCATCAAAAAATTTTTCTATAGGAAATGTCGGGACGTTGTTATCAACTATACAACATTTTTTATCAAAAATTTTTCAATAGAAATTTTTTAATTAAAAATTTTTCTATAGGAAATGTCAAAAATTTTCTAGAGAAAATTTTTTTATCAAAAATTTTTCTATAGAAAATTGTTTCATCAAAAAATGTTCTATAAATTTTTTTTTATCGAAAACTTTTCTATTTTCGATAAAAAAATTTTTATAACAAACAATTTTTGAAATTTTACAAAATTTTTTTTTATCAAAAATATTTCTATAAAAAATTTTTTTATCAAAAATTTTTCTATAGAAAATTTTTTCATCAAAAAATTTTCTATACAACATTTTTTTTATCAAAAATTTTTCTATAGAAATTTTAAAAATTTTTCTATAGGAAATGTCAAAAATGTTCTAGATAATTTTTTTTTATCTAAAATTTTTCTATAGAAAATTTTTTTATCAAAAATTATTTTATCAAAAATTTTTCTATAGAAAATTTTTTTTATCAAAAATTTTTCTATAGAAAATTATTTCATCAAAAAATTTTCTATAAATCTTTTTTATCAAAAACTTTTCTATTTTCTATACAAATATTTTTATAACAAAAAATTGTTGAAATCTTACAGAATTTTTTTTTATTAAAAATATTTCTATAAAATAATTTTTTATCAAAAAATTTTCTATAGAATTTTTTTTAATTAAAAATTTTTCTATAGGAAATGTCGGGACGTTGTTATTAACCATTTTTCTATAAAATTTTTTTAATTAAAAATTTTTCTAAAGAAATTTTTTTGATTAAAATGTTTTCTTCAAAAAGAATGACTATTCGCATTTGATCCCAAATCTGTTATATTTATTTATTAATGTAATAGACCAATTTTTTGATAAAAAGCCAAAAATTTTTTGTGGAGAATCCAAAATTCCTCGACGCGCTTCGATGGTTAGTTTGGCCATCTCTTCAGGAGAATTATCCCCAATTTAGATAAATCGAAAAACACGCATTATTACTTATTTTACAAACAAAACCTTTCAGAATTATGTTCATAAACCATAAGTAAAAGCGTAGATCATCGACTGAACAAAACACAAAACTCAAAAAAATTAAGGTCGATATCTTAAACCGTTTTCCCGTACCTTGTTTGAATTCGACGAATTTCGCAAAAAACTAATTTTTTGATCATAATTTGAGTAAGTTTTTATAATTACACACTGCGAAAAAAAAATAAGTAAAAGTCTCTGGGATGTTATACCATTTTTCTGGTAGGTGCTGTCGAGTAGAACAACACTTCAAAACACCCCCAAAATCTGGAGTTACGGATAAAAAAACCGGTTTTTCATACCCTATGCATTCCATTGAATAAATTTCCATTGAATAAATTTAACAATCCCAACAATTTAGTATTTTTTGATGTTTTAAATAACCAAAAATACTCCTAATATTTTACATACAAATAATTTTTACAGTTTGTGGGCGGATGCGGTACGCCTTCTCCCTTTTAGTAATTCGAAGCATCGTATTGTCCCAGTAAAAAAGCCGGCTTTACATGGACAACTAACTCTAGAATGGATTCTGAGTTAATAAGTTTCAGAGATGTTTTTTGACAAGTTATTAACATCAGCATGAAACCAAAATATCCTTTCCGCCTTTGATGGTGTAGGGCATAAAAATGTTTCACAAAATTCAAATAATAATTTTTTGTTCTTAATATACCTAGATATTCTACAAAACTAAAAAAATGCATAAATTCTATTATCACTACAAAACTAAAACTATTTCAATAAATAACCAAAACAATTTTTTTTGTATGTATATTAAACATTTGCATTGTAATAAAAACTCGACAATCTAATAAAATTTGGTCTCCAATTGTGAAACAATCATAAAATTTGATCAAAATGAGATTTTAAAATGAAATTTACGTTATTTTCAATAAAAATCCAAAACCAAACTCATACCAACAAATGCATACGTATGTATATCCACACAGACATATGTATGTGCAGAACTTCATAAAATAAACGATTTTCAGTCGATTTTGTATATAAATGAATGTTTATTTGGCAGAATATATTTCGTATTTTGATTGCCGGTGAATTGTGGGAGGGAGTGATTATAAATATGCGAATAGCTGAGGCTGATGATGATGGTGATGGTGAGGTTTGATATGCATTGAGTGAATTATAGTTTATGGTGTTTTGTTTTAGACTCTGTGGCTTTGATTATATTGTGCCAAAAGCGTTTGTAGTTTTTGATGTTGCAGTTGTTGTTTACTCTATTGGGGGTTACCAATACAACAGCGGACGGCTAACAACACACACAATTGACAAAAGCCAACAAACATAGAGGAAAAAATCAAATCTAAAATACATAAACACTTATAGTCATAAAAAAGGACAAACCAATATGCAAACATCAATTCTGTACATGAGTTTGTATATAGGACAGGGGTCCTTAATTAGAATATAGTCATGGTGTAGTCATAGTATAGAAATAGTTATTATCGTCATAGTATAGTCATAGAATAATCATATCATAGTCATAGTATAGCCATAGTATAGTCATATTATAGTCATAGTATAATCATAGTATAGTCATAGCATAATCATATTATAGTCATAGTATAGTCATAGAATAGTCATAGCATAGTCA
This sequence comes from Stomorhina lunata, assembly GCA_933228675.1. Classification (NCBI taxonomy): domain Eukaryota; kingdom Metazoa; phylum Arthropoda; class Insecta; order Diptera; family Rhiniidae; genus Stomorhina; species Stomorhina lunata. Next base: position 31,821,465 of record OW121741.1, on the reverse strand, counting down.
TAGTGTAATCATATTATAGTCATAGTATAGTCATATTATATTCATAGTATAGTGGTAGAATAGTCATAATATAATTATATTATAGTCATAGTATAGTCATAGTATGGTCATATTATAGTCGTAGAACAGTCATAGTATAATCATATTATATTCATATTATAGTTACAGTAGAGCCATAGTATAGTCATAGCATAGTCATAGTGTAATCATATTAAAGTAATAGTATAGTTATATTACAGTCATAGTAAAGTCATAGTATAGTCGTAGAATAGTCATAGTATAGTCATATAATAGTCATAGTATAGTCATAGTACAGATATAGTAAATTCATACTATAGCCTTAGTATATTCATAGAATAGTCGAAGTATAGTCATAGCATAGTCATAGTATAATCATAGTATATTCATAGATAGTCATATTATAGCAATAATATAGTCATATCATAATCATTGCATAGTCATGGTACAGTCATATTATAGTGATAGAATAGTCATAGAATAGTCATAGTACAGTTATAGAATAGTCATAGTATTGTCATAGTATAGTCATATTATAGTCATAATTTAGTCATAGTATAGTCATAGTACAATAAAGTCATAGTATAGTCAAAGCAAAGTCATAGTATTGTCATATTATGGTCATAGTATAGTCTTAGTATAGTCATAGTATAGAAGCAGAATAGTCATAGTATAATCATATTACAGTCATTGTCTAGTCATAGTATAGTTATAGTATAGTCATAGCATAGTCATAGTGTAATCATATTATAGTCATAGTATAGTCATATTACAGTCATAGTAAAGTCGTAGTATAGTCATAGAATTGTCATAGTATAGGCATAGAATAGTCATGTTATAGTCATAGTATAGTCATAGTACAGCCATAGTATAATCATTGCAGTGTCATACTATAGTCATTGTATAGTCATAGTATAGTCATAGTATAGTCATAGTATAGTCATAGTATTATCATAAAATTGTCATAGATAGTCATATTATAGCCATAATATAGTCATAGCATAATCAGTAGTACAGTCATATTATAGTGATAGAATAGTCATAGAATTGTCATAGTATAGTCATAGAATAGTCATAGTATAGTCATAGATAGACATATTACAGTCATACTTTAATCATAGTATAGTCATAGTACAGTAAAGTCATAGTATAGTCAAAGCATAGTGTAGTCATAGTACAGTAAAGTCATAGTATAGTCAAAGCATAGTGTAGTCATAGTATAGTCATAATATAGTCATAGTACAGTTGTTGTATAGTCATAGTATAGTCATGGTATAGTCATAGTACAGTCATAGTATAGTCATAGTATAGTCATAGTATAGTCGTAGAATTGTCATAGTATAATCAGATAATAGTCATATTATAGTTATAGTATAGTCATAGTACAGTTAGAGATAATCATATTATAGTCATATTACAGTCATAGTAAAGTCATAGTACAGACATAGAATAGTCATTTTATAGTCATAGTATAGTCATATTATAATCATAGTATAGCCATAGTATAGTCATAGTACAGTCATAATAAATTCATATTATAGTCATAGTAAAATCATAGCATAGTCATATTATAGTCATATTTTAATCATAGTATAGTCATAGTATAGTAGAGTCATAGTATATTCATAGTATAGTCATATTATAGTCATAGTACAGTTGTTGTATAGTCATAGTATAGTCATGGTATAGTCATAGTATAGTCATAGTATAGTTATAGTATATTCATAGTATAGTCATAGTATAGTCGTAGAATTGTCATAGTATAATCAGATAATAGTCATATTATAGTTATAGTATAGTCATAGTACAGTTAGAGATAATCATATTGTAGTCATATTACAGTCATAGTAAAGTCATAGTACAGACATAGAATAGTCATTTTATAGTCATAGTATAGTCATATTATAATCATAGTATAGCCATAGTATAGTCATAGTACAGTCATAATAAATTCATAGTATAGTCATAGTAAAATCATAGCATAGTCATATTATAGTCATATTTTAATCATAGTATAGTCATAGTATAGTAGAGTCATAGTATATTCATAGTATAGTCATATTATAGTCATAGTACAGTTGTTGTATAGTCATAGTATAGTCATGGTATAGTCATAGTATAGTCATAGTATAGTTATAGTATAGTCATAGTATAGTCATAGTATAATGGTAGAATTGTCATAGTATAATCAGATAATAGTCATATTATAGTCATAGTATAGTCATAGTACAGTCAGAGATTAGTCATAGTGTAATCATATTATAGTTAAATTACAGTCATAGTATAGTCATAGTACAGACATAGAATAGTCATATTATAGTCATAGATAGTCATATTATAGCCATAATATAGCCATAATATAGTCATCATAGAATAGTCATAATATAGTCATATTACAGTCATAGTATAATTATGGTATAGTCATAGTACTGTCTATAGGCCTTTGAATTTGGGAACCGCTACGTTTCAATTGGTATGATCCCAGAATTATTGTTTGGTTTATGTCTATATTGTTGTTGTACAGCTATTCAACACAAAATGAAATTATTGGATTTTTCAAATTGATACACATGCAATTTGTTTTTGTTGTTTTCATGCTACACTATTTCTAGTTTTTCCTTTTGGTTGTTCCTGTGTATGTGTCTGCTTGAGTGTATATATGTATAAGTAAGTGTACATGTGTAGGCTATGAGCGAGAGATCATCATTAATAACAGGACACTTTGCAAACAGATTAAAAGCGATAACAGATGTGCAATAATTTTAACCAGGTTTTATATGTAAATTAGTTTATGGTCTAATCAAAATAGGATTTTAGCCGCTATATATGCTTTAATTTTTTTTATATAACTAGTTTTGCAGTTTTTGTTAGGTTTATTTATATTTTTATTTATTTATTTTTGTGTGTTGTTTTCTAGTCATTAGTTTGGTAAATTGTTTAAATTTGAAAAATATTATTATTGGAATTATTTGATAAATATTGAGGTTTATTATTTAGTTTTTGTGATTCGGAATTAATTTTGAAAAATATTTGGAGAAAATTATAGCCAAATTTAATTGCATTTTAAAAAATATTTAGATACATAGTTAAATTTGCACATTTATTGAACTCTTAGTACTTTGTTTTCTTACTATATATTTGTTTAATACTAAATTCCTGCTTCGTATCTTACTTTTTTCTTTACATACGAGTACATTTCAGAAAACTTCTCCTATTGGCTACTGAAAATGCCCCCATTCATAACATTCCCTTATATACATATTTACTTCAAGTAAATAGCAATTCATCAAATCCATCATGTCTTGTATGTTTGTTTTCCATCAAAATAAATCATTTTGAGCTTATGGGTTCTTTACTAAAGACGCATGAGCAATAAAGTTTTTCAAACCTTTTTTCGTCCTCAGACAAATTTATGTGGAATTTTTTAACATGAAGATGTCTTTAGTTAACTTCGACCATAAACTTGAACTATTAGTGCTTTGTTGATATTTATAGAAATTTAAAAAAAAAAAATTTCCATAAACAAATTCTATAGAAAAACTTTCGATAGAATTATTTTTCTATAGAAAAATTTTCGATAGAAAAATTTTCGATAGAAAAATTTTCGATAGAAATATTTATCTATAGAAAAATTTTCGATAGAAATATTTTTCTATACAAAAATTTTCGATAGAAATATTTTTCTATAGAAAAATTTTCGATAGAAATATTTTTCTATAGAAAAATTTTCGATAGAAATATTTTTCTATAGAAAAATTTTCGATAGAAATATTTTTCTATAGAAAAATTTTCGATAGAAATATTTTTCTATAGAAAGATTTTCGATAGAAATATTTTTCTATAGAAAAATTTTCGATAGAAATATTTTTCTATAGAAAAATTTTCGATAGAAATATTTTTCTATAGAAAAATTTTCGATAGAAATATTTTTCTATAGAAAAATTTTCGATAGAAATATTTTTCTATAGAAAAATTTTCGATAGAAATATTTTTCTATAGAAAAATTTTCGATAGAAATATTTTTCTATAGAAAAATTTTCGATAGAAATATTTTTCTATAGAAAAATTTTCGATAGAAATATTTTTCTATAGAAAAATTTTCGATAGAAATATTTTTCTATAGAAAAATTTTCGATAGAAATATTTTTCTATAGAAAAATTTTCGATAGAAATATTTTTCTATAGAAAAATTTTCGATAGAAATATTTTTCTATAGAAAAATTTTCGATAGAAATATTTTTCTATAGAAAAATTTTCGATAGAAATATTTTTCTATAGAAAAATTTTCGATAGAAATATTTTTCTATAGAAAAAATTTCGATAGAAATATTTTTCTATAGAAAAATTTTCGATAGAAATATTTTTCTATAGAAAAATTTTAGATAGAAATATTTTTCTATAGAAAAATTTTCGATAGAAATATTTTTCTATAGAAAAATTTTCGATAGAAATATTTTTCTATAGAAAAATTTTCTATAGAAAAATTTTCGATAGAAATATTTTTCTATAGAAAAATTTTCGATAGAAATATTTTTCTATAGAAAAATTTTCGATAGAAATATTTTTCTATAGAAAAATTTTCGATAGAAATATTTTTCTATAGAAAAATTTTCGATAGAAATATTTTTCTATAGAAAAATTTTCGATAGAAATATTTTTCTATAGAAAAATTTTCGATAGAAATATTTTTCTATAGAAAAATTTTCGATAGAAATATTTTTCTATAGAAAAATTTTCGATAGAAATATTTTTCTATAGAAAAATTTTCGATAGAAATATTTTTCTATAGAAAAATTTTCGATAGAAATATTTTTCTATAGAAAAATTTTCGATAGAAATATTTTTCTATAGAAAAATTTTCGATAGAAATATTTTTTTATAGAAAAATTTTCGATAGAAATATTTTGGATAGAAATATTTTTCTATAGAAAAATTTTCGATAGAAATATTTTTCTATAGAAAAATTTTCGATAGAAATATTTTTCTATAGAAAAATTTTCGATAGAAATATTTTTCTATAGAAAAATTTTCGATAGAAATATTTTTCTATAGAAAAATTTTCGATAGAAATATTTTTCTATAGAAAAATTTTCGATAGAAATATTTTTCTATAGAAAAATTTTCGATAGAAATATTTTTCTATAGAAAAATTTTCGATAGAAATATTTTTCTATAGAAAAATTTTCGATAGAAATATTTTTCTATAGAAAAATTTTCGATAGAAATATTTTTCTATAGAAAAATTTTCGATAGAAATATTTTTCTATAGAAAAATTTTCGATAGAAATATTTTTCTATAGAAAAATTTTCGATAGAAATATTTTTCTATAGAAAAATTTTCGATAGAAATATTTTTCTATAGAAAAATTTTCGATAGAAATATTTTTCTATAGAAAAATTTTCGATAGAAATATTTTTCTATAGAAAAATTTTCGATAGAAATATTTTTCTATAGAAAAATTTTCGATAGAAATATTTTTCTATAGAAAAATTTTCGATAGAAATATTTTTCCATAGAAAAATTTTCGATAGAAATATTTTTCTATAGAAAAATTTTCGTTAGAAATATTTTTCTATAGAAAAATTTTCGTTAGAAATATTTTTCTATAGAAAAATTTTCGTTAGAAATATTTTTCTATAGAAAAATTTTCGTTAGAAATATTTTTCTATAGAAAAATTTTCGTTAGAAATATTTTTCTATAGAAAAATTTTCGTTAGAAATATTTTTCTATAGAAAAATTTTCGTTAGAAATATTTTTCTATAGAAAAATTTTCGTTAGAAATATTTTTCTATAGAAAAATTTTCGTTAGAAATATTTTTCTTTAGAAAAATTTTCGTTAGAAATATTTTTCTATAGAAAAATTTTCGTTAGAAATATTTTTCTATAGAAAAATTTTCGTTAGAAATATTTTTCTATAGAAAAATTTTCGTTAGAAATATTTTTCTATAGAAAAATTTTCGTTAGAAATATTTTTCTATAGAAAAATTTTCGTTAGAAATATTTTTCTATAGAAAAATTTTCGTTAGAAATATTTTTCTATAGAAAAATTTTCGTTAGAAATATTTTTCTATAGAAAAATTTTCGTTAGAAATATTTTTCTATAGAAAAATTTTCGTTAGAAATATTTTTCTATAGAAAAATTTTCGTTAGAAATATTTTTCTATAGAAAAATTTTCGTTAGAAATATTTTTCTATAGAAAAATTTTCGTTAGAAATATTTTTCTATAGAAAAATTTTCGTTAGAAATATTTTTCTATAGAAAAATTTTCGTTAGAAATATTTTTCTATAGAAAAATTTTCGTTAGAAATATTTTTCTATAGAAAAATTTTCGTTAGAAATATTTTTCTATAGAAAAATTTTCGTTAGAAATATTTTTCTATAGAAAAATTTTCGTTAGAAATATTTTTCTATAGAAAAATTTTCGTTAGAAATATTTTTCTATAGAAAAATTTTCGTTAGAAATATTTTTCTATAGAAAAATTTTCGTTAGAAATATTTTTCTATAGAAAAATTTTCGTTAGAAATATTTTTCTATAGAAAAATTTTCGTTAGAAATATTTTTCTATAGAAAAATTTTCGTTAGAAATATTTTTCTATAGAAAAATTTTCGTTAGAAATATTTTTCTATAGAAAAATTTTCGTTAGAAATATTTTTCTATATAAAAATTTTCGTTAGAAATATTTTTCTATAGAAAAATTTTCGTTAGAAATATTTTTCTATAGAAAAATTTTCGTTAGAAATATTTTTCTATAGAAAAATTTTCGTTAGACATATTTTTCTATAGAAAAATTTTCGTTAGACATATTTTTCTATAGAAAAATTTTCGTTAGAAATATTTTTCTATAGAAAAATTTTCGTTAGAAATATTTTTCTATAGAAAAATTTTCGTTAGAAATATTTTTCTATAGAAAAATTTTCGTTAGAAATATTTTTCTATAGAAAAATTTTCGTTAGAAATATTTTTCTATAGAAAAATTTTCGTTAGAAATATTTTTCTATAGAAAAATTTTCGTTAGAAATATTTTTCTATAGAAAAATTTTCGTTAGAAATATTTTTCTATAGAAAAATTTTCGTTAGTAATATTTTTCTATAGAAAAATTTTCGTTAGAAATATTTTTCTATAGAAAAATTTTCGTTAGAAATATTTTTCTATAGAAAAATTTTCGTTAGAAATATTTTTCTATAGAAAAATTTTCGTTAGAAATATTTTTCTATAGAAAAATTTTCGTTAGAAATATTTTTCTATAGAAAAATTTTCGATAGAAATATTTTTCTATAGAAAAATTTTCGATAGAAATATTTTTCTATAGAAAAATTTTCGATAGAAATATTTTTCTATAGAAAAATTTTCGATAGAAATATTTTTCCATAGAAAAATTTTCGATAGAAATATTTTTCTATAGAAAAATTTTCGATAGAAATATATTTCTATAGAAAAATTTTCGTTAGAAATATTTTTCTATAGAAAAATTTTTGTTAGAAATATTTTTCTATAGAAAAATTTTCGTTAGAAATATTTTTCTATAGAAAAATTTTCGTTAGAAATATTTTTCTATAGAAAAAATTTTCGTTAGAAATATTTTTCTATAGAAAAATTTTCGTTAGAAATATTTTTCTATAGAATAATTTTCGTTAGAAATATTTTTCTATAGAAAAATTTTCGTTAGAAATATTTTTCTATAGAAAAATTTTCGTTAGAAATATTTTTCTATAGGAAAATTTTCGTTAGAAATATTTTTCTATAGAAAAATTTTTGTTAGAAATATTTTTCGATAGAAAAATTTTCGTAAGAAATATTTTTCTATAGAAAAATTTTCGTTAGAAATATTTTTCTATAGAAAAATTTTCGTTAGAAATATTTTTCTATAGAAAAATTTTCGTTCGAAATATTTTTCTATAGAAAAATTTTCGTTCGAAATATTTTTCTATAGAAAAATTTTCGTTCGAAATATTTTTCTATAGAAAAATTTTCGTTAGAAATATTTTTCTATAGAAAAATTTTCGTTAGAAATTTTTTTCTATAGAAAAATTTTCGTTAAAAATATTTTTCTATAGAAAAATTTTCGTTAGAAATATTTTTCTATAGAAAAATTTTCGTTAGAAATATTTTTCTATAGAAAAATTTTCGTTAGAAATATTTTTCTATAGAAAAATTTTCGTTAGAAATATTTTTCTATAGAAAAATTTTCGTTAGAAATATTTTTCTATAGAAAAATTTTCGTTAGAAATATTTTTCTATAGAAAATTTTCGTTAGAAATATTTTTCTATAGAAAATTTTCGTTAGAAATATTTTTCTATAGAAAAATTTTCGTTAGAAATATTTTTCTATAGAATAATTTTCGTTAGAAATATTTTTCTATAGAAAAATTTTCATTAGAAATATTTTTCTATAGAAAAATTTTCGTTAGAAATATTTTTCTATAGAAAAATTTTCGTTAGAAATATTTTTCTATAGAAAAATTTTCGTTAGAAATATTTTTCTATAGAAAAATTTTCGTTAGAAATATTTTTCTATAGAAAAATTTTCGTTAGAAATATTTTTCTATAGAAAAATTTTCGTTAGAAATATTTTTCTATAGAAAAATTTTCGTTAGAAATATTTATCTATAAAAAATTTTCGATAGAAATATTTATCTATAAAAATTTTTTTGATAAAAATATTTACCTATAGAAAATTTGTTGATAAAAATATTTTTCTATAGAAAAATTTTTGATAACTATACTTTTCTATGGAAAAATTTTCGATAAAAAATTTTTTTTATAGAAAAATTTTCCATTAAATAGATTAACGATAAAAATTTTTTCCTAAAATAAAAAGAAATTTTCGAAAGATTTTTTTTTGTTTTCAATAATGAAGTAAACACTTAAAGGACATTTTACGACAATTAAATAAATGTTTATTTGATGAGTCATCAACATTCATTTTACAGCTTCAAAAACCATCAAATGACATTTTTTGTATTCCTAAAAGACCGTAAAAATCGGACATTCGTTACAATTCAATGAATAAACAAATGGACATTAAATTTGCAAATAAGTACAACTTTTGGAGAATACCAATCCGTAAGATGTTAAATAAATAAAATAAACATTTAAAAGGCATTGCCTTCTTTTTATAACCATCTCTAAATAGACGTTTTTATTTAGGAAGAAAGGTGTGAAAAAGGGTTATGCAAAACTCTGTGACAGATTCAAATGAAATAATTTTTTTCTCAATACATTCCGATTTTTAAAAGTAAAAAGTGATATCAAAAAAAAAATACTTACAATTTTTATAATCATCTCATGTTTACAAACTTCTCATACATTTATTTTGATTAAGAAGAAATAATTTTATTGATTCTATAGAATTTTTATATTTATTAAAAACTGAAATTTAAAAAAAATATTAACTAAAAATGGTAAATTGTATAGCTTATAAAAATCATCTTGTAAGCTTGTTATCAATACAGGTGGTAACTTTAAAGTTAATTTGATCTTTTAGCACAGGCTCACTCACATCCAAGGAAGATCCCTATACTTTTTGGTTAAAATCGAATTACTATAGGGATGCCTTCCCTGAATAGAGTTTTTGGTTCTTTGCAGTCACAAATTTAGTTGTATTTTAATAATATTATGCACAAATATTGCTTTTGATAACCTTCATCGGTGTACCTATTTTTGTAGGAATCGGCTCATATTTGACCATACCTCCCATACAAGACACATTCTCAAATGTAGTTTAAATACCCGTAAAAGCACAAAAACGGTTGTAAATTTAAAGATATGCATTTTAAAACTAAAACTTTGCACAGATAGATATTTTGTAAATATATAGCAATAACCGAAATTTGTCAACAACCGATCCACAATTGACCCTAGCTCCCTTATCAGGCCTTTAGAAGGAAATGACGTAAATCTGCTTAAATCTCGAAATTTTTAAAAAATAACCTATAGTATATGTATGTATGACTCTAAGACTTGTTAAATTGTTGGTCCATATTTGAACTTAGTAGTGAAGGGTATCATATAGTCGGACTTGACCGACCATAGCTTTTCTCATTTGTTTTTTCTGATACTTTTTTGAAAATCGGTCAAATAGGAGGTAACGACTTTTTTCGATACTCTCTGGTACTCTCTACAGATTACAGTCAATTTTCAGACCCAATAAAAATATTTAAAATTATTAAAGTCCAAACAGTAAAAATTTGGATTGGGAATACCTTGGACATCACACACATCCACAAAGAAGGGATTGTTGAAAATATGGCCATTTTTGTTTCAAAATAGGAAAAAATCTATATGATAATGTTTAGATCCTGAATACTACAGTTAATGTCCACCCCGGGTGAATCCTTACTTAATCTGTATACAAAACCGAAGCGTTACTGACAGATTTATGGTCGCCAAGCCCAATTTTGGGCATTTAGTAGGTAAAAAGGGTAAAAAAAACGTTTTCTGAGTTTTGTCTCTGATCGACTTTTAATAGTGAAATTATATGGCCAAATTATTTCAATCGGAAGTGTGCAAAATATTATTGATTTATTTTTAGGATACGAGCCCGCGCAACGGGCCCAAAATTTTTGAGCCCATTTGTATGGGGAAAACTGAGAGTATTTGCAGTTTTTGCTACATTTCGTCCATTTACAATTTTTTAATCAGTGGCGCCATCTGTCGGAAATTAGTCTTATCAACTTTAAAACCTTCGCAGGCTTATCCGCAACATCTTCGCTAAAGAGCATAACACAATCAAATTCACAGTTTACTATTCTATAAAGAACATACATACAGACAAACATTCATTTGTTTAAAATAATACTAATTTTTCCCCCTTTTTATTCCCTAATTTCTAAAAGTTCCATATGTATATTTGGTACTTTTTTGGTGCCAATTGAATTCGGTACATTTTTTTAAAACGCATTTAACATAATGTATAATGTTCCTATTCATATTACTTTGGAGATGTTAAGTTATCATTTTATCCCTTTCTTACCCATTTTGGCTCCAAAATCAAAAAAGTACCAAATACGTGTTTCATGTTTTTTTTACATCTATTGATTGCAGTACCAAGTTTCTTTCTATATTCTTTAGTTTAAAATATAAGAGTGGGTTAAAAAGGTGCCAAAAAAACTATTTTCACCCTTTTTTACCCCCTATCGGACATAGTTTCAAAAAAGTACCAAACACCTGTCCGCTTATTTTCAAAGCTGTTTAAAACGTAATTTTAATTTTGTTTCTATACTTATTACTTTAGGAGACATAGCGTTTTCGATTTTTTCCCCTTTTTACCCGTTTTTACCCTCTTAGAGGTAAAAGTTCCAAAAGTCCCTTCTTCTTCGACCTATACATCAAAAAAGATACCCACTGTCCAAATTTTATCAAAATCGTTAGAGCCGTTTTCGAGATAGCCATTCTATATATATATATATATATATATATACAATTATTGCTCGTTTAAGAATATAAGATATATACAATTATTGCTCGTTTAAGAATATAAGATTAGAAGTCGATCAGAGACAAAAGTCTAAAAACGACCCACCCTAATATTTACATCTTAGCAATAAACCAAATGTAATCAAAACCTAAGCCATCACCATAACCAAAATGACCAAATCAAGCCAATAAGGGAATAAAACATGAATGATAATTGTTGTCTATATATATGTATATAAACATACATATATTGAACCATTCTCATGCACTTCAATTCTTTCATTTGAGCCACAAACAATTGACTAACAAAATTGCAATTGAAATAACTAAAATTTAAGATCTAATCAAGTGAACACCAGGCACATAATCACTACTATTGCGGACGTTTAGACAAAAAAAATCTATATTGGATTTTGAAATGTGAAAATAAGTACGATTTGGAAATGTACATATAACAAAAAAAAATATACAATACCTACGACAGCATATGGCCGTATATCAGAGATGAGACTAACAATTTTCAAATGCTAACAAACATTCGCACAATATAACATAGATATGAAAATGTGTGAGTGTGTGTGTATATGTGTTAATATATCCTGATGATATAAAACAGTAGCATTGGTATTGAAATGAAAAACCAAATCACAGAACAATCATAAAAATTAGAATTGATATCGAGTATATTTTCGTTTTTAATTGCCTAACAATTGTCCAACAACACAATCAATGCAATATCTCTCAAGCACACACTCACAAACACTCATTCATTCATCCATTTACTGGAACTTTATCTGGTCGTATACAACCACTTCCATATCCTTTCAATCCATATCTAAATCCTGTTTATATATGTATGTATGCGTTATTGTATTCGTAAACAAATACTGAAAAACACATCCTTCCTATACTATTTTATCAAAAACTAAACTAAATGTACCTAGATGATGGAACATATTACTCCGTCCATGGACACCTCCTGGCAGTTGTCAACACATTTGCGTTTTGAATGTTTTTTTTTTTCATAAGCTACTGTTTTCAAAATTACACTCGAAATAAATGTCGATAATATTATTCTAAACAAAGTTCGAACAAAAACAAAAATTTTTCTATAGAAATTTTTTTATCAAAAATTTTTCTATAGAAAATTTGTTTAACAAAAATTTTTCTATAGAAAATTTTTTATCAAAAATTTTTCTACAGAAAATTTTTTATCAAAAATTTTTCTATAGAAATTTTTTTTTATCAATTCCTATAGAAAATTTTTTTATGAAAAATTTTTCTATAAAAAATTTTTTTATGAAAAATTTTTCTATAAAAAATTTTTTATCAAAAATTATTCTATATCAAATATTTTTCTATAGAAAATTTTTTTATCAAAAATTATTCTATAGAAAATTTTTTGTCAACAATTATTCTATAGAAAATTTTTTGATAAAAATTTTTCTTTTAAAAAAATTTTTCTATAAAAAATTTTTCTATCAAAAAAGTTTCTATATAGTTTTCTATATTTTATCAAAAATTTTTCTGTAGAAATTTTTTTGTATCAAAAATTATTCTATAGAAAATTTGTTTATCAAAAATAATTCTATAGAAAATATTGTTATCAAAAATTTTTCGTTAGAAAATTTTTTTATCAAAACTTTTTCTATAGAAATTTTTTTATCAAAAATTTTTCTATAGAAAATTTTGATATCAAAAATTTTTAGAAAATTTTTTATAGAAAATTTGATATCAAAACTGTTTCTATAGAAAATTTTTTTATCAAAAATTTATCTATAGAACATTTTTTTATCAAAAATTTTTCTATAAAAAATTTTTATATCAAAAATTTTTTTATCAAAAATTTTTCTATAGAAATTTTTTTTATCAAAGATTTTTCTATAGAAAATTTTTTTATCAAAGATTTTTCTATAGAAAATTTTTTTATCAAAAATTTTTCTATAGAAAATTTATTTATCAACAATTTTTCTATAGAATTTTTTTTTTATTATCAAGTTTTTATCAAAAAATTATAAAATTTATAATTTTATCAAAAATTTATCTATAGAAAATTTTTTTATCAAAAATTTTTCTATAAAAAATTTTTATATCAAAAATTTTTTTATCAAAAATTTTTCTATAGAAAATTTTTTTATCAAAGATTTTTCTATAGAAAATTTTTTTATCAAAGATTTTTCTATAGAAAATTTTTTTATCAAAAATTTTTCTATAGAAAATTTATTTATCAACAATTTTTCTATAGAATTTTTTTTTTATTATCAAGTTTTTATCAAAAAATTATAAAATTTTTTTATCAAAAATTTTTCTATAGAAAATTTTTTCTATAAAAAATTTTGATATCAAAAATTTTTAGAAAATTTTTCTATAGAAAATTTTATATCAAAAATGTTCCTACAGAAAATTTTTTTATCAAACGTTTTTCTATAGAAAATTTTTTTATCAAAAATTTTTCGTTAGAAAATTTTTTTTATCAAAATTTTATCTATAGAAATTTTTTTATCGCAAAATTTTTCTATAGAAAATTTTTTTATCAAAAATCTTTCTTTAGAAAATTTTTTTATCAACAATTTTTCTATAGAAATTTTTCTACCAAAAATTTTTCTGTAGAAAATTTTTTTTATCAAAAATTTTTCTCTAGAAACTTTTTTTATCAAAAATTTTTCTATAGGAATTTTTTTTTATCAAAAATTTTTCTATAGAAAATTTTTTTTTTATTAAAAATTTTTCGTTAGAAAATTTTTTTATTAAAACTTTTTCTATAGAAATTTTTCTACCAAAAATTTTTCTGTAGAAATTTTTTTTTATCAAAAATTTTTCTCTAGAAACTTTTTTTATCAAAAATTTTTCTATAGGAATTTTTTTTTATCAAAAATTTTTCTATAGAAAATTTTTTTATCAAAAATTTTTCGTTAGAAAATTTTTTTATTAAAACTTTTTCTATAGAAATTTTTTTATCACAAAATTTTTCTATAGAAAATTTTTTTATCAAAAATTTTTCTTAAGAAAATTTTTTTATCAACAATTTTTCTATAGAAATTTTTCTATCAAAAATTTTTCTGTAGAAAATTTTTTTTATCAAAAATTTTTCTCTAGAAACTTTTTTTATCAAAAATTTTTCTATAGAAAATTTTGTTATCAAAATTTTTTTTATAGAAAATTTTTTAATCAAAAATTTTTTTATAGAAAATTTTTTTATCAAAAATTTTTGTATAGAAAATTTGTTTACCAAAAATTTTCTATGAAACATTTTTTATCAAAAATTTTTTTATTAGAAAATTTCTATAGAAAATTTTTTTTATAAATAATTTCTATAGAAAATTTTTTTATAAAAAATTTTTCTATTTAAAATTTTTTATCAAAAATTTTTCCGTGTAAAATTTTTTTACCAAAAATTTTTCTATAGAAAATTTTTTTATCAAAAATTTTTCTATAGAAAATTTGTTTATCAAAAATTTTCTATGGAACATTTTTGATCAAAAATTCTTTTATTAGAAAATTTCTATAGAAAATTTTTTTATAAAAAATTTCTATAGAAAATTTTTTTATAAATAATTTCTATAGAAAATTTTTTTATAAAAAATTTTTCACCAAAAATTTTTCTATAGAAAATTTTTTTATCAAAAACTTTTCTATGGAAAATTTTTTTACCAAAAATTTTTCTATGGAAAATTTTTTTACCAAAAATTTTTCTATAGAAAATTTTTTTATCAAAAATTTTTCTATGGAAAATTGTTTTATCAAAAATTTTTCTCTAGAAAATTTTTTTATCAAAAGTTTTTCTCTAGAAAATTTGTTTATCAAAAATTTTTCTCTAGAAATTTTTTTTATCAAAAATTTTTCTATAGAAAATTTTTTCATCAAATATTTTCTATAAAAATTTGTTTATCAAAAAGTTTTCTATAGAACATTTTTTTATTAAAAATTTTTCTATTGAAAATTTTTTCTCAAAAATTATTCTATAGAAGTTTTTTTATCAACAATTTTTCTATAGAAAATTTTTTTATCAAAATTTTTTCTATAGAAAATTGTTTTCTAGAAAATTTTTTTCTCAAAAATTATTCTATAGAAAATTTTTCTATCAAAAATTTTTAAATCTTCTATAGAAAAAAATTTGTTATATAAAAGTTTTTAATAGACAAATTTTTGATAAACAAATTTTTATAGAAAAATGTTTGATACAAAAAATTTATTTAGAATAATAAAAAAATATCTAAAAAAAATATATAAACTTGTTTAATATTAGAATTTATTTCTGTTTTGAAAAATATTTCCAATATTTTCAAAAATATTTCCAATTTTGGCAAAAATAATAGTGTCGTGGCAACAATTATATTTCGAGATTATATTTTTTTTTTGTATTTTGTTGCTATAAATTGGATTTTGATTTGTTTCTTGCCTATTTTGTTTTTGTCTTTTCTTTAACAAAGCGGCACCATCCAACTCTGTTAACATCCAAATTCCATCTGAATGATTTTAATACTCATTTTCACGAGTTTTATTTTTATCTTTTTTTACGAAAATTAAAAACATTCATCGGCTTCTGGTGAGATGGGCTGCCTACTCCTGGTTATAGTACTCAGCGAAGTACGTTATTTTAAGCATACTTTCGTGAAAGTTCGTTATGATAATGGTTGTGTATTTTATCATTTACTCTAAAATTTTAAGGAACCTTAAAATAAATTGAACACTTTATTACGTATGTGACTATATAGCGAACTTGCCTAAGTATAGTACGGTACCTTAAAATACAGTACTTTAAAGTATTTTTTCGAACCTTGATTCTCAATAGTCATAGTCTAGTTAATGTTATATTTACCAACATTTATTTTTGAGTGTTTAAAACCTCATACTATTTCGCCAATACTTCTCTATTTTCTAGTCCAGTTTTACTTGTTCTACTATTGATTTGAAGTGATTTTCAAAAATTTTCGAATGAGGACATTCATATAACACCACAACTCACACACACACACAATATACAGACATGTTTACTTATTTCCATGAATTGTATTTCCATCTAAAACCATTTAGAATTTTAGTTGTTTGAATCACTTTTTTTGTTGGCCGTTTTGTTGGTCACTCATCACCCATTTTATTGTTGACGCCAAATACTTGTTTTAATCCAATCAAAATCCGAATTGTGGTTGTTCTGTAATTTTTTCGGTTGTTTGTGGGGTTTTACTTTATGGTTTTGTGATACGGGCTTGTTTTGTTATTTTTCATTCCAAATACAAGCGCAATTTTTTCGTTACTATTTTGGAAAAGTATTTTAGTTGTTGTTTTTTTTTTAGTTTGGCAGGCCTATAATACAGTCACATTCGTCTCATCGGGAGCTGGATTGGTCTTATGGTTATTTAAGCTGTATTGTTTTGTGTCAATTCTGTTTGGTTTTAGAGCAAATATTGACCAGGCAACTGCACGATATATTGGCATGTAGAATTGCTAATAATTTGATACTTTATGCTAGAGCAGATGACATTTAAGGGGATTTAGATTTTTTAGGAATTAGAGGCAGAGATTAGAGTAATAATGGGTTTAATCTGCCTTCATGGTTAGTTTTAATTTTTGATAAATTTTCAGATTTTATCACAGGAATTGAGTTTTAGTTTTAAGAATTTAATATATGGAAGATAGTTTGATTATAGTTTCGTCACTAAGTCTACTGCCAATAATCTCTGAGCCAAAAACTACTACTTATAGTGACTATAAAGTATTTTTTATATATAGTCCACTTTCGGAGTTGTGACAGTCAACTTTTTCTATATATCATAAAGATATTGCGCACCATACATTTCTTTCTGCCAAAAGTGAAATTAATGTTAATAAAATATGAAGTAAAATACGATAACAATAAAAACAAGTTAGAGTGTTATATTCGGCTGTGCCGAATCTTATATACCCACCATCAAGTTGTGTTAAATTTAGAAACATATCTCATATATCTACAAGGGTGCAGCTAATTCAAAATCTGGACCAAAACTGAAAAAATCGCTAAGCTAATTGGTATTGTTGGTAAAAGCTTTGAACTAAATTCGGTTGCCGTAGCTTTATGGTTCAACATTTAAAAATATTTTAGTGGTTTCCCCAGTATTTACTTTGATCAAAATTCGGTCTCATAACCGGGTATAGTTTTACATTAATAAGCTGTTAAATACTTTTCGTTGTGCTTAATATGTAGTTAGGCAAACACGTTAATAGTAATACGGCATGTCCATATATTTCGTTAGGAGTTCCTAATGCATTCATCATAAATATATAAAGTCTGGGCTGAACACTGATCGATGCCTATCCAATTTCATAGGTGTATCTTAATATAATGAATGTACCTCCAAATCTTTTTGATTGTAGATATAAAGAGGGGATGTTATATATATAAGAATTATAGCCAAATGTTGACCGATTGTAACAAAATTTTACATACTGGCATATATAGAGAGCTTATTCTTGCAAAATTTAGTGACCATAGCTATCATAGTTTCTAATTTAATAGCCTTTAACTGGCCTTTGCTAAAATTTTTGGTTTAAGTGAGTGTTTTTTATATGAAAGCTAAAGTCAAATATGGACTGATTCCTACAAAATTTGATAAACTGATCAAAAAAGTGCATAAAACTTCCCTATTTTAAATTTAATCGTCATAGCTATTACAATTGTATTCAATTTATCAGCACTAATGTGTTTCCCGGGGCGGGGTTATATGGGAGCTCTAACTAAATTTGAACCGATTTTGTCCATTTTCAACATACATCTTTTTCAAGATATCCAAAATACTTTTGTGAAATTTTGTCCCTCTAGCTCTTTTCGTTAAGGCGCTATCGTGCTTTTATCTAACGGACAGACGGATATAAACAACCTTTTCTTTATGTATTTTTGTGTTTCCATAAGTTTTTTATATGGGAGCTATGGTCAAATGCTGAGCGATTGTGACAAAATTTTGCACACTGACTGGCATTGACATAAAACTTCCTTGTGCTTAATTAAGTCTTACTAGCTCTTGTAGTTAAGGAGCTATCACGATTTTATCTGATGGACAGACGGACATAAATCCCCTTTTCTTTTTGAATTTTTGTATTTTCGTAAGTTTTTTATATGGGAGCTATGGTCAAATGGTGACCGATTGAGACAAAATTTTGCACACTGGCTGGCATTGACATAAGACTTCCTTGTACTTAATTAAGTCTTACTAGGTTTTGTAGTTAAGGAGCTATCACGATTTTATCTGACGGACAGACGGACATAAATCCCTTTTTCTTTTTGAATTTTTGTGTTTTCGTAAGTTTTTTATATGGGAGCTATGGTCAAATGGTGACTGATTGTGACAAAATTTTGCACACTCGTTGGCATTGACATAAGACTTTCTTGTGCCTAATTTAGTCTTACTAGCTCTTGTAGTTAAGGAGCTATGACGATTTCATCTGACGGACAGACGGACATAAATCCCCTTTTCTTTTTGAATTTTTGTGTTTCCGTAAGTTTTTTATATGGGAGCTATGGTCAAATGGTGACCGATTGTGACAGACTCGTTGGCATTGACATCAGACCTCCTCGTGCTAAATTTAGTGGTTACATCTGTTATAGTTTTAGATTTAAAAAAAAATACTTAAATGCCAAGTATTTTTTAGGTGAAATTTTGGCTGTTTCCCTAAGTTTTTTTGTATAGGAGCTAAGACTAAATGTGAACCGATGTTGATGAAATTTTATGTGCTGCCTAGGGCTTATGCAAAACTTCTATATACCATAGCTATTATAGTTTGTTAGTTATTAGCAAATTAGCTATTAGCGTAGGCGAGGTTATACGGGAGCTATGGTCAAATGTTAACCGATTTTGCCCAATTTCAATACCAAAATTTTCTCAGAGATGAAAAATGTTTTTGCTAAGTTTCAGTGAGCTAGCTCCTTTCATTTAGGCGTTATCGTGATTTCAACAGACAGACGGACATCGCTCAATCGTCTTAAAATTTCATAAGGATTTAGAATATATATCGTTTTTGATTTTTGAGCCAATATTAAGGAAATTACAAACTGAATGACAATCTCAATATACCCCCCATTCTTTTTGATGGTGGGTATAAAAATCGGGGTACAAAAGCGGCTCCTATTCTCATACAAGTAATGCCGTTAACCACAGACCCCTTTTTTAAGCAATTACCTGTGCTTGTTGTGACAGAACCACTGTTACACCGGTTTTATATATGTTCAAGATATGTGAGGAATGAAGCTCAAAGTAGACCACATTAGCTTAACTTTTGAGAACAGGGATTATATTGTCAGTTTAAATAAGAAGTTACTATACCACATTACCAGCCCATATCATGTAACTTAAGTGCAATATTAATGTATTCCTTTCTCACTTATTAGAATTTGATTACAGTTCGTGTTGTGTCTGTGCATATAATGGGTGTTTTTTTTAGAGGTATAGAACTTCGAATTGAAATAAAACACAAGAAAATCGTTTTAATGTCCATCGATTTGGCTTTATTGGAAGGATAATTTTATGCCATTAATGTTTAAATATGATTTCGGGCATGTGGCCGCCGCGGCTGGCTCGAATAAAGCCAATTCTACAGGTCCAATTTTCAACTACTTTTTCGAGCATATGGGGCCATATGTTGGCAATAACGCCACGAATGTTGGCTTCCAAGTCCCCTAACGTTTCTGGTTTGTTGGCGTAGACGAGCGACTTCACATATCCCCAAAGAAAATAATCCAGTGGTGTCAAATCGCACGATCTTGGTGGCCAATTGACAGGTCCATTCCGCGAAATTATGCGCTCATCGAATGTTTCCTTCAATAAATCAATTGTGACGTGCGCTGTGTGACATGTAGCGCCGTCTTGTTGGAACCACAACTCATCCACATTCATGCCATCCAATTGGGGAACAAAATAGTCGGTTATCATGGCTCTATACCGGTCTCCATTTATGGTAACTGACTCTCCAGCATTATTTCGGAAGAAGTATGGCCCAATGACTCCACCAGCCCATAGAGCACACCAAACAGTCAGTTTTTGTGGATGTAATGGCGTCTCAAGGGTCTCATGTGGATTCTCTTCACTCCAAATGCGGAAATTTTGCTTTGACTTAGCCATTCAACCAAAAATGAGCCTCATCACTAAACAAAATTTTGCGATGAAAATCAGCATCGAGATCAATCTCATTTTCGGCCCATACACCAAAATCACGACGCATTGCATGGTCTCGCGGCTTTAATTCTTGCACAAGCTGGATCTTGTAAGGTTGCAAGCCAAGATCTTTGCACAAAATCTTCCATAAAGTTGATGGGCAAAGCTCCAATTGCTGTGCACGGTGGCGAATCGATTCATTCGGGTCCTCTTCAACACTTTGCTCTACAGCGGCAATTGTTTCTTCGGTGCGCACTGTTCGACGTCGCTGCGGATGCGTATTATCACATAGAGTAAACGTAGTACGAAAACGATCCATGGTTAACCAAATTAATTGCTCTGATGGACGATTATGTCGACCATAAAATGG
The DNA here is from genome assembly GCA_933228675.1 of Stomorhina lunata. Taxonomy (NCBI): domain Eukaryota; kingdom Metazoa; phylum Arthropoda; class Insecta; order Diptera; family Rhiniidae; genus Stomorhina; species Stomorhina lunata. The sequence continues at coordinate 31,800,534 of OW121741.1, read as the reverse complement.
ACGGAGCTTGCGGTAAACTTCGCGAACTGAACCATTATTTTCGAAATAAATTTGCACGATTTGCCAGCGTTGTTCTTTTGTCAACCTGTTCATGATGAAATGGCAAACCAAACTAAATATTAATCACTTGACAGCTGACAAAATGGCCGCCAGTTAAAAAAGGGATGCCAACTTAAAGTTCTATACCTCAATAAAAAAACACCCGATATATGTTAAAAACCCGAATGGTATTCGGGTCCTGAGTGCAACGGGTGAGTAGGGCTGCTTTATACCCATATAAAAATATGTTTCTTTCATTCAATTAATGCAAATTGTTTTCACGATTACTCAATTAAAATATAATTAATATCTTATTATCATATAAAGTAAGTGTAAATTTGGACTAAATTTGTATTAAATTATTTCTTTATGACACAAAGAAATTTAATCAATTTTAATATATGTAAAATTATGTAGAACTCCACAATAATTTCCTCAACTAAAACAATTATTCCAACAAGTACCACAAAACAAAACATGAATAATTAATATTTCAAAAATTTCAAAGAAATACTCAGAAACAGGAATGAAACAAAGAATATCCTTCGAACTATCAAAAGGGCAATAATAAAACAAATTAACCTGAAGAAGAAGAAGAAAAACATATCAAATGGAAGTCGAAAAGTGGATGATGGGCACTAAAAGGTGCAAAAATATTACGAAACAAATTTGAATTTAAATTCAACGAAATCACCGTTAAGAAGGCAAAGGTACAAATTCAACATGTCATTTTTTATTAAAAGGAATTTAAAATGGGTTTCTTCGTTGGCTAACAAATAAAGGAAGAGTAAGGAAGGAACTACCAGGTTTAGTATGGAAAACAGGATATGCATATTTAAGTGTGAATATTTTATTGTAGTGGTATTTGGAGGTTTTGGCACATACAAACATAAAGTTTTTAGTGTGTTTGCTTTATTTGTACATTAAAATTGTATAAGTTATCCTGCGTAGAAGGTGTTGCCAGTGGGTTTTTATTTACATTTTCTTAAGAACATATTTTGAAAAAAAAATTAAAAAAAAAATTATCCAAAAAGAATGATTATTCGCATTTGATCCCAAATATGTTACATTTATTTTTTAATGTAACAGACCAATTTATTGATAAAGGATGGTTAAATTGTAAGGGCCGATGTTGAATGTGAACCACACCTAAACTCCAAGTTTTTTTCCGATTTTTTTTTTGACATTTCTCTATTTCAGACTTACTCAATTTGAACCATGGAGAGATACACAATCCAACAACGTGTTAAAGTTATCCAGACTTATTATGAAAATGGGCGTTCAAATCAAAATGCATATCGTGCACTTCGTGATTTTTTTGATCAATTTGATCGTCCAAATGTGCGTACAATCGCAAAAATCGTGGAAAAATTCGAGCAAACCGGGTCTGTAGAAGATGTGAGAACACCAGTGCATGCTCGTACTGCAGAAAATATTGCTGCTGTTCGCTATAGTGTGACTGAAGAGCCGTCCACCTCAACTCGTCGTCGTGCCCATCAATTGCACCTCTCACGCTCGTCGTTGATGAACATTATACATAAAGACTTGCATTTACACGCTTACAAGGTGCAATTGGCTCAGAAATGGCAACAGTGGATGATCAATTTTCGAAGAAAATCATCTTCAGTGATGAGGCACATTTTCACCTGAGTGGATTCGTCAATAAACAGAATTGCCGCATTTGGGCGAATGAGAATCCAAGAGTTATTGTCGAAAAACCAATGCACCCACAAAGAGTGCGGTTTATGGGCTGGCGGCATCATCGGGCCAAATTTTTTCCAAAATGAGGCCGGTCAGGCAGTTACTGTGAATGGTGTTCACTATCGTGAGATGATAACGAACTGTCTATGGCCCGAATTGGAACATATGGATGTGGACGATATGTGGTTTCAGCAGGACGGTGCCACTTGCCACACAGCTAACGAAACAATGGCTCATTTGCGGAACAAATTCAATGGCCGTGTTATCTCACATAATGGCGATGTCAATTGGCCGCCAAGATCATGTGATTTGACACCGTTGAACTTTTTTCTTTGGGGTTATTTGAAAGAAAAGGTTTACGTCGATAAGCCAGCAACAATTCAAGAGCTAAAGGATGAGATAATTCGGCACATTAACGTCATAGAACCTCCATTATGCCTCAAGATCATCGAAAATTTGGAGCATCGGATGGAGGTGTGCCGCCGTGATCGCGGCGCCCATTTGGCCGATATTTTGTTCCACACATAATTGAGTAATACCAATATATCATAAAAAAATAAAATTACAATAATTTCCTAAACAGTTTGTGTTTTATTCAAAATCAATATCGGCCCTTGAAATTTAACCACCCGATAAAAAGCCAAAAAATGTTTGCGGAGAAACCAAATTCCTCGACGCATTTCGATGGTTGGTTAAGCCATCTCTTCAGGAGGATTATTCCCAATTTATTTACTTAATTTACAAACATAACTTTTAAGAATTATGTTAATAAACCAAAAGTAAAAGCGTAGATTATCGACTGAAATGTTTGTTTTTGTTCAGTTGATAATCTACGCTTTTACTTATGGTCTATGAACATAATTCTTAAAAGTTTTGTTTGTAAATTTAGTAATAATGCGAGGTTTTCGATCTGTCTAAATTGGGGATAATCTTCCTGAAGAGATGGCTTAACCAACCATCGAAACGCGTCGAGGAATTTGGTTTCTCCGCAAACATTTTTTGGCTTTTGATCAATAAATTGATCTGTTACATTAAAAAATAAATGTAACAGATTTGGGATCAAATGCGAATAATCATTCTTTTTGAATAATATTTACATTCCGACAATTTTGTTATTTTTTTTTGAAAAAAAAAAATATCGAAATATTTAAAGTTATACATTTACAGAAATCTAATCTTTGTCATCATGGACTGATATATCTTTCGCTTTCCCTACCCAACTGGCAACACTTTTCCTTATGTTTTACATTTCTCTTGATTTCTCTTAGTTCCTTAGTTTTTTTTTTTTGTATTTAATTCTCCTCTTCAACTTATGTTAAACAATTTATTTCGTTAGAACATGCAACAATTGTTAAATGCGTAAGTTTTCTTTTTGGCTTTCGCTAAAATTTGTATTATAATTTAAGTATCGGTTTTAACCCTGGGGATTTGTTTAATTTGTATATTCTCGCAATTTTCTTTTTTATTTGTAACTTTGAATTATAAACGGAATAATATAGGAGATATTTCAACAAGTCGTTAGAAATATAATTGTATCATTTTCAAAATAATTAAAAGCAAATTTAAATATAATTTTCCTCATTATTTAACATAATTTGAGGATTGTCTAATTGTAGTCAAAATATATATTTTTTTTTTTTGCAAAACTTTGCAAGACTTTTAACTGGAAGGCTTTCCATAAAATAAACTCCAAAAGGGTAAACGTTTTAAGAATCTTATATTAGAAAATATTGGAAAATATGTGAAAATATACATGCCACAACTTATATAAGTTTTTTTTTACAGCAACTCTGATACCGAAGTAACATACCATAACAATCAATAGAAACAGCTTTAGTGTATAGGCAGGGTTTTAGGGACCGAAATCACAACAATGACACCAGGGACCGTAACTGTTATAACTTTTATCGTAAAAGTCAGAAAATACAAGTTATTTTTTGATTTTTTTTTTGTTCGATAAAAAATAACAGTTATTTTTGACTTTTATTTTTTCAAGCAAAAATAAAAGTTATTTTTTAACTTTTATTTTTTCGAGCAAAAATAACAGTTATTTTTGATTTAAATTCTTTCGAGCATGAATAAAAGTTATTTTTTGACTTTTATTTTTTCGAGCAGAAATAAAAGTTATTTATGTTTACATTCATGATAAATTTATTGAAAATTTTTGTCAAACAAAGATAATTTTTCAGTGAAAATAATTTGCATATGCTCAAAAAAAAAGGAGTTCGCAATCATTATTAGGGTTGAAAACACAAAAATAACTTTTATTTCTGCTAGAAAAAATAAAAGTCAAAACATAACTTTTATTCATGATCGAAATAATAAAAGTTAAAAAAACCTTTTATTTTGCTCGAAAAAATAAAAGTTAAAAATAACTGTTATTTTTGCTCAAAAAATAAAAATCAAAAATAACTGTTATTTTTTTTCTAAAAAATAAAAATCAGATTTTTAAAAAGCATCACATTTTATGAATATTTGGTCAAAATGGTATACTTAGTTTTATTCTCCGACATTTACTTGCGGTTGCTTTTTTAACCAAAAATTCAAAAATAAAAGTTATTTTCGTTCCCTGTTATTAAGCTTTTAATAAAGTGACTAAGCCATGTACTACGTACTAACATGGTAATACGGCATGTAAACATCTTTACCAGAAATTAATTTAACAAGTTTTTTTATTTGCAATCGAAAAATTTTAACTTTGGAAAAAGTTTTGTAAATGTAAACCGTTATGAGATAAGTTGTATCTCATTTCTTTCATATAGAACTACCTCTAAAAGACTGTATAAAACGAAAAAGGTTTTTATAGAAAAAAGTTAAAAAAAAAACAAGTAAGAAAGTGCTATAGTCGGTCAAACCCGACCATACGATACCCTTCACCACTAAGGTCCTGTATAAAGACAAATATTTGCAAAATTTTGCCATCATACAAACATTTTATCAAAACTTTATACTATATTTAAGCTGTTTCCGTCAGTTGGACTTATGTGAGAGCTAGGGTGAAACGTGGACCGATTACCTCCAAGTTTGGGAAATTGATTACAGTCTTTACAAAAATTACGTATGCAAAAAATAAAATTCTCATTATCTTCATATTTACAAGCGTTTTAGTGATTTTTGACTAATTTTGGGTGTTTTGAAGGGTTTGTATGGGATCTATGGTCAGATTTGGACCGATTTCAACGAAATTTTGTACAGTGATTTTGATTTACATAAGCAGTATTTGTTTTAAGCGAAACTTTTGACAAAAACTAAGCTTGATCCTTTGACTTTCCAAAACTGTTTAAAACCTTAAAATCGCTCTGCAAATGTGAGAGTTGGAGATACATAGTACTAAGTATTAGGACCTAGACGAAAACAGTTTTTTGTGAATATCTCAAAATTTTGCAGCAAATAACTCAGAAAATAACGGTTACTTTTTGATTTTTATTTTTTTTTTTTTTATCAGAAATAAAAGTTATTTTGTGCCTTATATTATTTCAGGCAAAAATAACAGTTATTTTTGCTTTATATTTTAACTCACAAATTATACCGGGTATTTTTGATTTATACTTTTTTTAGTCAATTCATACCGAGTATGTTTAATTTATGTTTATTATATCGCTTAAAGTATACCTGGTAATTTTGATTTATATTTTATTGCTCAATTCACACCGGGTATTTTTGATTTATATTATATCGCTCAGTTATAACGGGTATTTTTTATTTATGTATATTATATCGCTCAAATTATACCGGGTACTTCTGATTTATATTATATCGCTCAAATTATACCGGGTATTTTTATCTTATCTTATATTCTTAAACGAGCAATAATTGTATATATCTTATATTCTTAAACGAGCAATAATTGTATATATATATATATATATATATATATATATATAGAATGGCTATCTCGAAAACGGCTCTAACGATTTTGATAAAATTTGGACAGTGGGTATCTTTTTTGATGTATAGGTCGAAGAAGAAGGGACTTTTGGAACTTTTTACCTCTAAGAGGGTAAAAACGGGTAAAAAAGGGAAAAAATCGAAAACGCTATGTCTCCTAAAGTAATAGGTATAGAAACATAATTAATATTACGTTTTAAACAGCTTTGAAAATAAGCGGACAGGTGTTTGGTACTTTTTTGAAACTATGTCCGATAGGGGGTAAAAAAGGGTGAAAATAGTTTTTTTGGCACCTTTTTAACCCACTCTTATATTTTAAACTAAAGAATATATAAAGAAACTTGGTACTGCAATCAATAGATGTAAAAAAACATGAAACACGTATTTGGTACTTTTTTGATTTTGGAGCCAAAATGGGTAAAAAAGGGATAAAATGATAACTTAACATCTCCAAAGTAATATGAATAGGAACATTATACATTATATTAAATGCGTTTTAAAAAAATGTACCGAATTCAATTGGCACCAAAAAAGTACCAAATATACATATGGAACTTTTAGAAATTAGGGAATAAAAAGGGGGAAAATTAGTATTATTTTAAACAAATGAATGTTTGTCTGTATGTATGTTCTTTATAGAATAGTAAACTGTGAATTTGATTGTGTTATGCTCTTTAGCGAAGATGTTGCGGATAAGCCGGCGAAGGTTTTAAAGTTGATAAGACTAATTTCCGACAGATGGCGCCACTGAAAATTACTAAAAATTAATTAAATCGTAAACTGTACATTTGATCATGCTATGATCTTTAGCAAAGTTGTAGCGCATGAGCCGACGAAGGCTTTTTAGTTGGCATGAATAATTTCCGACAGGTGGCGCTACAGAAACTTACTCAAAGTCAATTTAATTGTAATCTGTACATTTAATCATGCTACAATCTTTAGCAAAGTTGTTGCACATGAGCCGACGAAGGTTTCTTAGTTGGTATGAAGAAATTTCGACAGGTGGCGCTACTGAAATTTACTCAAAGTCAATTTAATCGTATGCTGTACATTTAATCATGCTATAATCTTCAGCAAAGTTGTTACGGATAAGCCGAAGAAGGTTTATGAATTGGAATAAGCAAAGTCCGACAGGTTGCGCCACAGAAAACTACTCAAAATGAATTAAATCGTAAACTGTGCATTTGATCAGACTATAATCTTTAGCAAAGTTGTTGCGCATGAGTCGACCGAGGTTTCTGTTGATATGAATAATTTCCAAAATTATTCAAAATGAGTTAAACTGTAAACTATGAAAACTATATGTTGGTCGGACAAAATAAATCAAATAATTCAAAATTAACTGAATATTTCTACAATGTCTTTCCTCTAAATTTATTTTAGCACTTTATAATATAAAATATATAAAAACTTTAAAATTTTCCTCAAAATGCTTATCATAAAGCTCCGAGCAAGGCTCGGTCTACCAGGTACTATATATATATATATATATATATATATATATATATATATATATAGAATGGCTATCTCGAAAACGGCTCTAACGATTTTGATAAAATTTTGACAGTGGGTACCTTTTTTGATGTATAGGTCGAAGAAGAAGGGACTTTTGGAACCTTTGCCTCTAAGAGGGTAAAAACGGGTAAAAAGGGGAAATAATCGAAAACTATATATCTCCTAAGGTAATAGGTATAGAAACAAAATTAAAATTACGTTTTAAACAGCTATGAAAATAAGCGGACAGGTGTTTGGTACTTTTTGAAACTATGTACGGTAGGGGGTAAAAAAGGGTGAAAATTGTTTTTTTGGTACTTTTTTAACCCACTCTTATTTTTTAAACCAAAGAATATAGAAAGGAACTTTGTACTGCATTCAATAGATGTGAAAGAAATATTGAACACGTATTTGGTACTTTTTTGATTTTGGGGCCAAAATGGGTAAAAAAGGGATAACATGATAACTTAACATCTCAAAAAGTAATAAGAATAAGAATTATGTTAACTGCGTTTTAATTCAATTGGTACCAAGAAGTACCAAATATGTATACGGAGCTTTTTGAAAGTAGGGGATAAAAAGGGGAAAAAATGAGTAATGTTATAACTTTTAAACAAATGAGTGTTTGTATGTATGTTCTTTATAGAATAGTAAACTGTGAATTTGATCATGTTATGCTCTTTAGCGAAGATGTTGCGGATAAGCCGGCGAAGGTTTTTAATTTGGTAATACTAATTTCCGTTTGGTGGCGCCACTGAAAATTACTAAAAATTAATTAAATCGTAAACTGTACACTTGATCATGCTATGAACTTTAGCAAAGTTGTAGCGCATGAGCCGGCGAAGGCGTTTTATTTGTTGTAAATAATTTCCGACAGGTGGCGCTACTGAAAATTACTCAAAATCGATTTAATCATAAGCTGTACATTTAATCATGCTATAATCTTTTACAAAGTTGTTGCGGATAAGCCGATGAAGGTTTATTAATGAGAATGACCAAAGTCCGATAGGTGGCGCTACTGAAAATTACTCAAAATTAATTAAATCGTAAACTGTGCATTTGATCATGTTATAATCATAAGTAAAGTTGTTACGCATAAGCAGACGAAGGTTTCTTAGTTGGTATGAACAACTTCAGGTGGCGCCACTGAAAACTACTCAAAATGAATTAAATCATAAATTGTGCATTTGATTAAGCTATAATCTTTAGCAAAGTTGTTGCGCATGAGTCGACGGAGGTTTCTGTTGGTATGACCAATTTCCAAAATTTTTAAAATGAGTTAAACTGTAAACTATGCAAACTATGTGTTGATCGGACAAAATCAATAAAATAATTCAAAATTAACTAAATATTTGTACAATGTATATCCTCTAAATTTATTTTACTACTTTTTAAAATAAAATATATAAAAAATTTTAAAATTTGCCTAAAAATGCTTATCATAAAGCTCCGAGCAAGGCTCGGTCAACCAGGTACTTTATATTTTATTGCTCAATTCATGCCAGGTAAGTTTGATTAATATTACATCGCTCAATATGTGACGGTTATTATTTATCAAGATTTTTTTAAGCGATTTCTGAATGATATCTTTTAAAATTGATTTTCTAGAGCAGGAATTTTATTTTTTTTTTATATAAAAATCAGAAATTTTCAAAATTTTCAAAATTTCCCTTTTTGATGAGAAATTTTCAAATTATAACCAAGTTTTTACAAAAGTTCCCCATTTGTAACAACGTGTAATTTTTACTCTTAGCGGCGTTTTGCTGTAGCACGTCAGAATTTTAAGAAAATCGATTTTAAAGATTCGAAGGACCATGTAGGTTCTCTTGTAACGTAATACTATTATAAAAAGTTCTATAAAAATAGAATGGGTGAACCGATTTTAATACTTGAGCCAGTTTTGAGGGAAGGGAACTAAATTTCGATTTGTTTTTATTAAATTGTTTTCCGCTAGATGGTGCTTTAATTTTCATGTTAAATTAAAAAATATCCAAAAAATGTAATGTAATGACAAACTTAGAAACGATCGACCGCCATATGGTTCAAATCCCAGACGACTTGTTTTCATTTTTTCTAATTACAGAATTGTATTTTTAATGAATTTCGTACATTTTTTGCATATTTTTTATTTTTATATGAAAACTAAAACGTTCTCTAGCGGAAGAAAACAAATTCAAATTTAATTCCCTTTTTATACCCTTCACCAATAGGTGAAAGGGTATTATAAGTTTGTGATTCCGTTTGTAATTTTTTTATTAGTGATCGTAGACCCCATAAAAATTATACCGATCGACTCAGAATCGGGAGGAGAATCGATTAAGCGATGTCCGTCTGTCTGTCTGTCCGTCCGTCTGTCTGTTGAAATCAAGTTTCTGAAGCCCCTGGAGGATGGACTTACATAAATTATATATCAGATTTTAGGAAATTCTCCCGCAATGAACGCTATTAAATTTCATTAAAATCGGTTTATAAACACCGAAAATATCGAAAAAATACCAAAAATTAGACGAAAATTTTTAGATTTTTGATTGAAACACACTTTTAAATAACAAGAGAAAAAAGATACTCCTGGTGTACATGTGATAATATGTTATATATCAGATTGTAGGAAATATTTTCCCAAAGCACTCTGTAAAATTTTATCAAAATCGGTCCATAAACAACTGATATATCGCTAAAACACTGAATTTGATGTATCGCAAATTGCCCAAAGTACACATTAGAGAATGTTTGTTGAAAAAATTAAATGCAGAAATAGGAAAAACTATCCTCCTTTAGTACGCACCTACATAAATTTTATATCAGATTTTAGGAAATTCCCCCACCAAGCACGTTATTAAATTTTATCAAAAGCGGTCTATAAACAATTGAGATATCGCCATAACACTACATTTGATGTACAGCAAATTGCCCAAAGTACGTGTCTAAGAAATTTTGTTTACATTTTGTAAGTATTGTTTCAGCGATATCTCAGGTGTTTATGGACCGATTGTGATGAAATTTGACATCGTTCTTTATGGGAGGATTTTCTAAAATCTGATATATATACTCCACAAATCTGATTATGAATACCATTCAAATTGTACCGATCAACTCAGAATCGGCACAAGAATCGATTTCGCGACCTCCGTCCGTCTGTCCGTCCGTCTGTTTGTTCGTCCGTCTACATGTCCGTCCGTCTACCTGCCTGTCCTTTTTTCTGTTGTAGTCAAGTTTTTGGAGCTCCTGTTTTGTCGATATCTCAGATGTTTATTTTGATGAAGTTTAATAGCGTCCTTCGCAGGGGATTATCTAAATCCTGATGCATTCTGCAATTTGTGGTAGATATAATTTAGCGTTTAAGCGATGGTGTTTTGATCGACAATGTTGAAATTCAGAGTGCGACAATTCAGGAGCTCCACAAATCTGGTTTTAGCAGACAGACACACTGCATTTATCTTAATTTTATGTCTGACTTTTGAACATTATGATAACATTTGAGAATGTATTATATATCAAATTATAGGTAATCTTCCTAGGAAGTACAAAAATGCAGCTAATTACATGATATCCGTTCAAAACCTATATATGTATGTAAGTATCTCATATATCAACAAAAATTTAAATTTTTTAATTGCAATTGGGAGAAATCCGTTCACGTTTGACAATTGATCCCGTATAACTTCGCCTAAGGCAATCTCTTAGTAGCTAATAAATGACAAATTATAATAGATACGATGATGACATTTAGTATAAAGACGTTGTACAATATTGATATTCAGGACAATAGCGCCTAAAATAAACTTTCTAGAGGGACAACATTTGACAAAAGTATTTCTGATCTCTTGAAAAGTTCGATATTGAAAATGGGCGAGCTCTATTCACATTTAGTGAAATCTCCCATATAAACCCGACTGGGAATCGATTTAATGCTGATAAATTAAATCACATTAAAATTGCACAAAGAACTAGAGCAAAACTTTCCAAACATCCATCGAACAGATCAAAAGAACTATACATCCCAAATATTATTGATGAAGTGTTCATTTTAATTAATTAACTAACTTCAAATTAATAAGTAAACTTTTCCGACAAAGCTGATAACCATCCATTCAAAAGCTATATATTTCACGTATGTATCTAAAACTAAGAGTGTATACCCTTTAATTTTAAGGCTTGTATACATTGACAATCATTGTTAAAGCTTTGACCTAAATCAGTCCGCTAACTTCAGAGTTTTACATAACTAATCAAGAACTTTTACTAGTTGGATAATTCGTACGAATTAAAGTGCACAACCCTCACTGGGCACAGCGTTTTTGGGTTGCATGTCAGAATACTTCAATGTTCGTAAAATATGTGTCTATTTTATTTCGAAGCTACTGGCTGGCTTAAATATGCATTCTCTACTTGTAGTCTAGTAATCATTATCTTTCACAAAGGGACCACTTTAGAACCCAAGTGAAGCTTCCCTAGACATCAGCCACCTGCCCAACCTAACCTTTGGGTGCATAACTATTCTAGATGATGACGCCACCGAAAAGATTTTCGTTTTCCGACTCTTAATTTTAAAGACTCTTTGCATATAATACTAGTATAACCAAATATTGCTACGAATTACATTAAGTACTTTTGGAACACCATTGGTGAAGGGTATCCAAGATTCGGCAAAGCCGAATATACCACTCTTACTTGTTAAAACTATTTTTATAGAACTTTTTATAATAGTATTACGTTACAAGTGAACCTCCACGGTCCTTCGAATCTTTAAAATCGATTTTCTAAAAATTTTGACGTGCTACAGCAAAACTGTTAACATTACTCATGTGTACTCAAAAAAATTTGATTTTGTCGTACTGTCTTATATATATAATTTTGACTTATAACCGAATAAAATTATGAAAAGGGTAAAAAGGCCTTAGTCATAATATAAAAGTATATTGTTAAGTCAAAATAACTTAATTTTGTATAATATAAGGTATATCAAAAAATTAATTTGATATACCTTATACGGTTTTATATGCTTTACTTATCGTCGTTAATATTTCTATGATATGATGTTAACCCCATTTCTATAAGCAAAAATTTAATGGCTAACAAACATTCAATCAAGCTTATAATTTGAAATTTGCACGTATAGTTCTTTTATGACTCATCATAAAGTGTAAGTGTAATTTTGTACAAATAAGAAACCATAAATTTTCTATTACAAAACGTACTAAATGGAAATGAAAAGGATTTTATCACCTTTAACTAGAGATTTAACACCACCACTACCATCAACATCATCTTCTAGTATAACCTCCAACAAATATTATTCTTTAACATCACAAGATGATGATGACACAGTCAGCAAAATTAAAATCCATTGAATGACCACAATTTTTATTGCATTCGTAAAGAAAACGAATGAGATTCATCCATCGGTAATGAAATGCTAAGAATATTTATTAAACATTAACAATAAGGATTTTCGAACATGATGTCCCTTTTTTACGATCCAAACTTATGTCTTAGGGAAAAAATTGTGGTCAGTTTTTTTTTCGGGGGGACTTGGAAGAAAAGTTGCTTTATCACATGTAATGGCATCAAAAGTTATAAAAACATAAATGAACTCAACTGACAGAGATGAAATGAAGGGAAATTTTCTTTTTATTTTTCGTTTATCAAATGGGATAAAGGAATGGAATGAATGGAAAAAAAGTAATAGTAGAATAATATAAACACGCATATTATACATATAATTTTGATTTTTATGACCCAAGTTTTAAAGAAAGACACATGTCGTCCCACCTGGATCAATGGTTATTGAGATGGCCATAATAGGAAACTATACAACAGCAGCAGCAAAAGCATTAAACAAATAAATAGATGAAGTTGCCGGGTGATGGTCAAAAAAAAAAAAAAAAGAAAATCTTACCGTAAAGACAAGTTAACAAAAATAAATATTACAACATAAGTAAATGCCTATTTACGAGTTCAGTTGTGAGATAATACAAAAGATGAACTTAAGGATTCAAATACATACTCGCACATGCAGACTCACACCCAAATATATTCGCATTCACTTAGAGGGATATTTATGGGGTTTCCGGGCCTTTCAAGAGTTTAGGAATAAGTTCTTTCTAGAAATAAAACTATACTAAAACTTTGCACAGATAAATACTTTGTAAATAAAAACCGAAAACCGAAATTTGGTAACAATCGATCCACAATTGACCCTAGCTCTCATATCAGACCCTCAGCCGGAAATGTCAAAAATCTACTTAAATCTCGAAATTTTGAGAAAAAAGCACATATATGTCTCTAAAAATGGTTGGTCCATATTTGACCTTAATAGTGAAGGGTATCATATGGTCGGGTTTGTTCGACTGTAGCTTTTCTTGCTTGTTTTTATCTATAAATATAAAACTCTAACGTGACTGACTGACACATCATCGCTTAACCCAAACGGCTAAAGCTAGGGAGCTGAAATTTTTACAGCGGGTACCTTTTTCGAAGTATAGATTCACTAAGAAGAATTTTTTGAAATTCGGCCGCTTGGGGGTAAAATCGGTAAAAAAGGGAGAAATTAATAATGCTCTATTTTCGTAAGTAAACGTTAAAGAACCAAATTAAAATTGCCTTGGGATCAGCTACAAAAACAAGTACCTACTTGTTTGGTAATTTTTGGCAGATAGAACAAACAGGCGGTAAAAAGGGTAAATATAAAAGTTGGTACTTTTTTTAACCCATGTGTATCTTTTGAACCAATCAACATAGTCCCAAGATTTAAAACGAAGACGGTAAACAAGCAAAAAATATTAGATACGTGTTTGGTACTTTTTTTATTTAGGCGGCAAAAAGTGTAAAACGGGGGAAAAAATTTAGAGTAGGTCCATTTTTCTTTATCTTTGTATATCACTTGAACCAATAAAGCTAGAAATAAAATTCAAGGGAAGTCGATTACCAAGTACAAAATATTAAACACGTATTTAGTACTTTTTTCAATTTAGAGGGTAAAGGAGGGAAAAATAATTATATCTTCCAAACCAAATGCGATTCACACACATCCACTAAGAAGAATTTTTGGAAATTCGGCCAATAAGGGGGTAAAAGGGTTAAAAAATGAAGAAATTAATAATGCTCTATCTCCGGAAGTAAACGTCATAGAACCAAAATTGAAATTGCATTGGGATCAGCTACAATTACCTTCTTGTTTGGTACTTTTTGGCAGATGGAACAAACAGGCGGTAAAAAGGGTGAAAATAAAAGTTGGTACTTTTTTTAACCCATGTGTATCTTTTGAACCAATCAACATAGTCCCAAAATTTAAAACGGAGACGGTAAACAAGAAAAAAATATTAGACATGTATTTGGTACTTTTTTGATTTAGGGGACAAAAAGGGTAAAAACGGGGGGGAAAATTTAGGGTAGGTCCATTTTTCTTTATCTTTACATATCACTTGAACCAATAAAGCTAGAAATAAAATTTATAATGAAGTCGATTACCAAATACAAAATATTAAACACGTATTTGGTACTTTTTTCAATTTAGAGGGTAAAAGAGGGAAAAATAATTATATCTCTTAAACGAAATGCAATTCCGACTAAAAACTAAGGGACACATCTTCGGTACTTTTTTGGAACTCGGCCTCTAGTTTCAAAAAAGTACCGAACAGGGTAGAAAAGACAGAAATATCTCATTTTCTCCGTAACCAACATCGATATAAACAAAGTTGAAATGGGATTTGGATCGGCTAAAAAAAATTTTACACATGTTTGGTACTTTTCTTGAAAATGGCCCTAATGGTAAAAACTATATTTTGGTACTTTTTTTAGCCCATATGTACTTTTGAACTACTAAATATAAAAACTCACTTTATGCCACTATCAAAAAGTATTCGAAAAATATTAAACAAGTGCTTGATACATTTACAATAAATGGGGTTCAAAAGGGTATAATTGGGAAAATATTCAAGGGTAGGCTAGTTTGTTTTTTAACTTTGATATCATTTAAGTTAATAAAGTTAGAAGCATAATTTAGAGACGGGTCGATTCACATTGAAGAAAACTGAAATTAGTGTTTGTTAGTCAATTAAGGGGGTAAAAAAGAGAAAAATCGATGACTTTATATCTTCTAAACCAAAAGTGATAGAAACAAAATTTAAGTGTAAATGGTCTAAGATCAGCCTTTAAAATTAAGGGACAAGTATTCTTTACTTTCTACAAATTAAACCGTTTTGGGGTTAAAATAGGGTAGAAAAGAGAAAAATTAGTAAAGTTATATCTCCAAAACTGACATTGATAGAAGCAAAATTTAAATTTGATTTAGATCGACTAGAAAAGTAAAAAGTCAAATTTTTAGTACTTTTTGAAAATAAGGTAAAAAAAATTGGGGATAAAAACGAAATGTTGGTACTTTTTTGACCCATATATAACTTTTGAACCCACTATTATAGAAACAAAACTTATACCGCAATCGATGAATATCAAAAAGGTATCAAATACGTGTTTAGTACTTATTCCACTAATGGGATAGAAAAGGACATAAACGGGTCAAAAATTTAAAGATAGTTTTTTTTCTTTTTAAACTATGCATATTGTTTAAATCAATGAAGGTAGAATTATAATTTATAGACTGTTCGATTGACATTAAAGGAATATAAGACATGTGTTTGGTGCTTTTTCCAATTAAGGGGTTAAAAAAGAAAAATCGGTAACAATATACCTCCTTAACAGAAATGAAGTTAAGATCAGCAATAAAAATATCAGGACACGCATTAGGTATTTTTTAAATTTGCCCGACTTGGGGCAAAAAAAGGGTAAAAAGGGAAACTTTTGTAACTCTATATATTCAAAATCTAAAGCGACAAGAACATGATTTAAATTGGGTTAGCAATGAAAATTGGTTTAGTTACGAAAATTAGGTAGGCGTGTTTAGTACTTTTTTTGAAAATGGTACCAGTAGAGGGTAGGTACTTATTTGACCTACATGTATCTTTAGAAACAATACATATTAAATTTAATTTATATCGCAATCGAAAAACAAGTTTTGTAATTTTTTAATTGTAACTTGGTCAATTCAAATTGTACCTCTAACAAAGTAGCACATTATAAAGCTAGTTTTTTATAAGTTAAGTATGAATTTGATAAAAAAGATTATATATTTCTTGTGTTTGTTTTTATTTAGCTCAATTTTTTATGTAACTAGGCCCACTGTGCACGTATTTTTTTGACGCCGAGACAAACTAAATGAAAATGCTTAATGTCCTCAGTAACCTTTTTTTATATACCAAATTTCGTTCAAATCCCTTTTGCTGTTTAAAAGTTATTCACTAATAACATTTACGAAAACCTATGGCGTACGATTGATATTAATTATTGACTAAAATTATTCATTTGCCTATAACTTTTTTGTTAATTGAGATAAATAAACTTTTGAAACTGGTAATGAAAGCTAACATATTAAGGTATATAAAACAAGCAATAAATATATTTCGACTCTAAGTAAGATATGAAAAACCTGCAAGTCAAAGAAGAAATTTAAAAAAATTTGCAAGATTAATTTTAATTTTTTTCAAATATTGCATATATTTTTATGCATTTAACCAATAGGTGAAAGGGTATTATAAGTTTGTCATTCAGTTTGTAATTTCTTCATTATTCGCCTTAGGTTTAATATGATTTGAATCCACATGCTAAAAAGACTACGTTTTTTTGCTTTTGTTTTCGATTTATCCCAATTTTATATATAAACAGGCCCACTGCGCTCGTATTTTTTGAAGCCGAGACAAATCAAATGAAAATTATTAATTTTCTCTGTAACATTTTTCTACATATCAAATTCAGTTGTAATCGCTTCTGAAGTTTTAAAGTTATTTGCTAAAAATATTAATGTAAACCTCTGGCGTATGATTGATATTAATTATTGATTAATGTTATTCAATTGGCTATAACTTTTTTGTTAATTGAGATAAATAAAGTTTTGGAATTGATGATGAAAGCTAATATATTGAGGCATACAAAACAAGCAATAAATATATTTCGACTCTAAGTAAGATATGAAAAAACTGCAAGTCAAAGAAGAAATTTAAAAAAGTTTGCAAAATTAATTTTAATTTTCTTCATATATTGCATATATTTTTATACCCTTTACCGATAAGTAAATGTCTATTATACATTTGTCATTCACTTTGTATTTTTTCATTACTCGCCTTAGGTTTAATATGATTTAGAACCAGATGCTAAAAAGATTATGTTTTTCTTTCATTTGCTTTCGATTTATCCCAATTTTGTATATAACCAGGCCCATTGTGTCCGTATTTTTTGAAACTAAGACAAATCAAATGAAAATACTTAATGTCCTTGGTAACGTTTTTCTTTATACCAAATTCAGTTGTAATCGCTTCTGCAGTTTAAAAGTTATTTACTAAAAACATTTATGTAAACCTCTGGCGTATGATTGATATTAATTATTGACTAAAATTATTCAATTCTCTATAACTTTTTTGATAACTGAGATAAATAAAGTTTTGAAACTGGTAATGAAAGCTAACATATTACGGTATACAAAACAATTAACAAATATATTATGACCTAAGTAAGATATGAAAAAAGTGCAAGTCAAAAAAGAAATTTAAAAAAAATTGAAAATTATTTTAATTTTGTTCATATATTGCATATATTTTTGTATTTCTTATAGGTTAAGTGTAATTTAAGACCATTTGCTAAAAAGATTATGTTTTTTTGTTTTGATTTAGTCTAATTTTTTACATAACTAAACCCACTGTGGCCGTATTTTTTGGTGCTGAGGCAAATCGAATGAAAATAATTAATGTCCTCGGTAGTCCTTTTCTATATGCTTCTGCAGTTTTGAAGTTATTTACTAATAACATTTATGAAAACCGCTGGCGTATGATTGATATTAATTATTACTTAAAATTATTTAATTGACTATAACTTTTTTGTTAATTGAGTTAAATTAATTTTGGAAATCGGTAATGAAAGCTAACATATTAAGCTACAAACAAAAATCATCAAATGAATTTAGACTCTTAGAAAAATAAGAAAAATTCAAGTCAAAAAAAATCGACAATAAAAAATGTAGGGACATTACTTTTCCAATATGAGCCTGAGGAATGGGAGAGACGATGATGCTTTGATAAAGTTTGAAGGCAACAAAACCTCAGGCCTTCCTATTATAAAACTCTCCAAAAAATTACTCTTAACATATTCGTAATTCTCCATGTTTATTTTATTTTACTCCACTCACACATACACACACACACTTATCCATAAGTATGTAGTCCTCGTCTTGGACATAAAACGACACATGGTAATCATATATTTTGGTCCATATCTGTTGGTCATAAAACCAGTGTGCTTATGTGCCTGTCAATGAGTTCTTTCATGACATTTATTTTATTTCATCTTTGCTACTGATACGACTTCAATTACAATAATAATAATAAGAACTGTAGAGCTGCTCCTTGGTTTTTTGGGCTTTCTGTAAAGGATTTTTAATATACTATTGGTCATTTTTTGTTGTTTTTTTATATATACACATTTTATTTTATACTACATACCATCGATATACTTATATACATAAGTACATATTGGTATGTATTACATTTCGATTATGTGTCTCCTAGAAATGTTATGAAGGCAACAAATGTCTATAGTAAGAGGCCTAAGAAGAAGATGATTATGCGTATTTTGGTTAAAAGGCCAACTATTCATGACACCCAGTTTGTATGGACAAGACGAATTTTATAGCAAAACTTTTTTGAAATGATGATTTTTAATAGCAAAGTTTTCAGAGGAGTTTAGGTTCAAGGAATTTCAAAATATTTTTTAAGATTTTTATACTAAGTTTTCCATAGATCTCAACCAATTCTTGTGCTATTTGTTTACTCACCTCTGTATTTAAAATAAAATATGTGGCATTTTTGTTATTTGGTTCAGATTGCATGTATAGGAGAAATATTTCTAATGTTCATTTAATGTTAAATCTTAGATGAACACATAATTTTTGATCGAAACAAACGAAAAGCTAGGACTATATAAATGCATGATTTCTTTCTGAAGAGAGTCAATTGCAATACAAATATTTAAGGACACGAACTCACACACATTAAGTCGCACAAACACACAGAAATATTTTTACTTTCATACACACACATAACAGAAACCATCATAAATATGGAATGATAAGGGAATTTTCTTTTCATTAACTTTTGGCTTGTTTATAATTTTTTTTCTTGGTCCTCTTATTTACTTCCCTGTAATAAAGGACCTGAAAAAAGTTTTAGGGTTGTATTAGTATTAGTTTATTTCTACGCAAAGGGTTTCGTGTTTAAGGCCACTCAATCTCTCTTGAGATTATTATTCGGTAATTTTATTTAGTTCGATTACGATTTGATATGCTGTGAGTGATAAGAAGTTATTTGCCACCTTGTATCATTACTTTTCCTCTAACAAGATATAATATCTTATATATTTACGAGTGTGTGTAAGATACGATACATAAAGGGATTTATAAAAAATTAACCACAAATGAAAGACAAAATTAACAAAGAAGTAAAACGAACAGTAAAAGATTAACTGTGATTTGATAATAATTTTAGTCTCAGTACTAGTTCAGTTCTAGTTCAGTTCTAGTTCAGTTCTAGTTCAGTTCTAGTTAAGTTCTAGTTCAGTTCTAGTTCAGTTCTAGTTCAGTTCTAGTTCAGTTCTAGTTCAGTTCTAGTTCAGTTCTAG
The DNA here is from genome assembly GCA_933228675.1 of Stomorhina lunata. Classification (NCBI taxonomy): domain Eukaryota; kingdom Metazoa; phylum Arthropoda; class Insecta; order Diptera; family Rhiniidae; genus Stomorhina; species Stomorhina lunata. Next base: position 31,780,692 of record OW121741.1, on the reverse strand, counting down.
TTCAGTTCTAGTTCAGTTCTAGTTCAGTTCTAGTTCAGCTCTAGTTCAGTTCTAGTTCAGTTCTAGTTCAGTTCTAGTTCAGTTCTAGTTCAGTTCTAGTTCAGTTCTAGTTCAGTTCTAGTTCAGTTCTAGTTCAGTTCTAGTTCAGTTCTAGTTCAGTTCTAGTTCAGTTCTAGTTCAGTTCTAGTTCAGTTCTAGTTCAGTTCTAGTTCAGTTCTAGTTCAGTTCTAGTTCAGTTCTAGTTCAGTTCTAGTTCAGTTCTAGTTCAGTTCTAGTTCAGTTCTAGTTCAGTTCTAGTTCAGTTCTAGTTCAGTTCTAGTTCAGTTCTAGTTCAGTTCTAGTTCAGTTCTAGTTCAGTTCTAGTTCAGTTCTAGTTCAGTTCTAGTTCAGTTCTAGTTCAGTTCTAGTTCAGTTCTAGTTCAGTTCTAGTTTAGTTCTAGTTCAGTTCTAGTTCAGTTCTAGTTCAGTTTTAGTTCAGTTCTAGTTCAGTTCTAGTTCAGTTCTAGTTCAGTTCTAGTTCAGTTCTAGTTCAGTTCTAGTTCAGTTCTAGTTCAGTTCTAGTTCAGTTCTAGTTCAGTTCTAGTTCAGTTCTAGTTCAGTTCTAGTTCAGTTCTAGTTCAGTTCTAGTTCAGTTCTAGTTCAGTTCTAGTTCAGTTCTAGTTCAGTTCTAGTTCAGTTCTAGTTCAGTTCTAGTTCAGTTCTAGTTCAGTTCTAGTTCAGTTCTAGTTCAGTTCTAGTTCAGTTCTAGTTCAGTTCTAGTTCAGTTCTAGTTCAGTTCTAGTTCAGTTCTAGTTCAGTTCTAGTTCAGTTCTAGTTCAGTTCTAGTTCAGTTCTAGTTCAGTTCTAGTTCAGTTCTAGTTCAGTTCTAGTTCAGTTCTAGTTCAGTTCTAGTTCAGTTCTAGTTCAGTTCTAGTTCAGTTCTAGTTCAGTTCTAGTTCAGTTCTAGTTCAGTTCTAGTTCAGTTCTAGTTCAGTTCTAGTTCAGTTCTAGTTCAGTTCTAGTTCAGTTCTAGTTCAGTTCTAGTTCAGTTCTAGTTCAGTTCTAGTTCAGTTCTAGTTCAGTTCTAGTTCAGTTCTAGTTCAGTTCTAGTTCAGTTCTAGTTCAGTTCTAGTTCAGTTCTAGTTCAGTTCTAGTTCAGTTCTAGTTCAGTTCTAGTTCAGTTCTAGTTCAGTTCTAGTTCAGTTCTAGTTCAGTTCTAGTTCTGTTCTAGTTCAGTTCTAGTTCAGTTCTAGTTCAGTTCTAGTTCAGTTCTAGTTCAGTTCTAGTTCAGTTCTAGTTCAGTTCTAGTTCAGTTCTAGTTCAGTTCTAGTTCAGTTCTAGTTCAGTTCTAGTTCAGTTCTAGTTCAGTTCTAGTTCAGTTCTAGTTCAGTTCTAGTTCAGTTCTAGTTCAGTTCTAGTTCAGTTCTAGTTCAGTTCTAGTTCAGTTCTAGTTCAGTTCTAGTTCAGTTCTAGTTCTAGTTCAGTTCTAGTTCAGTTCTAGTTCTAGTTCAGTTCTAGTTTAGTTCAGTTGTAGTTCAGTTCTAGTTCAGTTCTAGTTCAGTTCTAGTTCAGTTCTAGTTCAGTTCTAGTTCAGTTCTAGTTCAGTTCTAGTTCAGTTCTAGTTCAGTTCTAGTTCAGTTCTAGTTCAGTTCTAGTTCAGTTCTAGTTCAGTTCTAGTTCAGTTCTAGTTCAGTTCTAGTTCAGTTCTAGTTCAGTTCTAGTTCAGTTCTAGTTCAGTTCTAGTTCAGTTCTAGTTCAGTTCTAGTTCAGTTCTAGTTCAGTTCTAGTTCAGTTCTAGTTCAGTTCTAGTTCAGTTCTAGTTCAGTTCTAGTTCAGTTCTAGTTCAGTTCTAGTTCAGTTCTAGTTCAGTTCTAGTTCAGTTCTAGTTCAGTTCTAGTTCAGTTCTAGTTCAGTTCTAGTTCAGTTCTAGTTCAGTTCTAGTTCAGTTCTAGTTCAGTTCTAGTTCAGTTCTAGTTCAGTTCTAGTTCAGTTCTAGTTCAGTTCTAGTTCAGTTCTAGTTCAGTTCTAGTTCAGTTCTAGTTCAGTTCTAGTTCAGTTCTAGTTCAGTTCTAGTTCAGTTCTAGTTCAGTTCTAGTTCAGTTCTAGTTCAGTTCTAGTTCAGTTCTAGTTCAGTTCTAGTTCAGTTCTAGTTCAGTTCTAGTTCAGTTCTAGTTCAGTTCTAGTTCAGTTCTAGTTCAGTTCTAGTTCAGTTCTAGTTCAGTTCTAGTTCAGTTCTAGTTCAGTTCTAGTTCAGTTCTAGTTCAGTTCTAGTTCAGTTCTAGTTCAGTTCTAGTTCAGTTCTAGTTCAGTTCTAGTTCAGTTCTAGTTCAGTTCTAGTTCAGTTCTAGTTCAGTTCTAGTTCAGTTCTAGTTCAGTTCTAGTTCAGTTCTAGTTCAGTTCTAGTTCAGTTCTAGTTCAGTTCTAGTTCAGTTCTAGTTCAGTTCTAGTTCAGTTCTAGTTCAGTTCTAGTTCAGTTCTAGTTCAGTTCTAGTTCAGTTCTAGTTCAGTTCTAGTTCAGTTCTAGTTCAGTTCTAGTTCAGTTCTAGTTCAGTTCTAGTTCAGTTCTAGTTCAGTTCTAGTTCAGTTCTAGTTCAGTTCTAGTTCAGTTCTAGTTCAGTTCTAGTTCAGTTCTAGTTCAGTTCTAGTTCAGTTCTAGTTCAGTTCTAGTTCAGTTCTAGTTCAGTTCTAGTTCAGTTCTAGTTCAGTTCTAGTTCAGTTCTAGTTCAGTTCTAGTTCAGTTCTAGTTCAGTTCTAGTTCAGTTCTAGTTCAGTTCTAGTTCAGTTCTAGTTCAGTTCTAGTTCAGTTCTAGTTCAGTTCTAGTTCAGTTCTAGTTCAGTTCTAGTTCAGTTCTAGTTCAGTTCTAGTTCAGTTCTAGTTCAGTTCTAGTTCAGTTCTAGTTCAGTTCTAGTTCAGTTCTAGTTCAGTTCTAGTTCAGTTCTAGTTCAGTTCTAGTTCAGTTCTAGTTCAGTTCTAGTTCAGTTCTAGTTCAGTTCTAGTTCAGTTCTAGTTCAGTTCTAGTTCAGTTCTAGTTCAGTTCTAGTTCAGTTCTAGTTCAGTTCTAGTTCAGTTCTAGTTCAGTTCTAGTTCAGTTCTAGTTCAGTTCTAGTTCAGTTCTAGTTCAGTTCTAGTTCAGTTCTAGTTCAGTTCTAGTTCAGTTCTAGTTCAGTTCTAGTTCAGTTCTAGTTCAGTTCTAGTTCAGTTCTAGTTCAGTTCTAGTTCAGTTCTAGTTCAGTTCTAGTTCAGTTCTAGTTCAGTTCTAGTTCAGTTCTAGTTCAGTTCTAGTTCAGTTCTAGTTCAGTTCTAGTTCAGTTCTAGTTCAGTTCTAGTTCAGTTCTAGTTCAGTTCTAGTTCAGTTCTAGTTCAGTTCTAGTTCAGTTCTAGTTCAGTTCTAGTTCAGTTCTAGTTCAGTTCTAGTTCAGTTCTAGTTCAGTTCTAGTTCAGTTCTAGTTCAGTTCTAGTTCAGTTCTAGTTCAGTTCTAGTTCAGTTCTAGTTCAGTTCTAGTTCAGTTCTAGTTCAGTTCTAGTTCAGTTCTAGTTCAGTTCTAGTTCAGTTCTAGTTCAGTTCTAGTTCAGTTCTAGTTCAGTTCTAGTTCAGTTCTAGTTCAGTTCTAGTTCAGTTCTAGTTCAGTTCTAGTTCAGTTCTAGTTCAGTTCTAGTTCAGTTCTAGTTCAGTTCTAGTTCAGTTCTAGTTCAGTTCTAGTTCAGTTCTAGTTCAGTTCTAGTTCAGTTCTAGTTCAGTTCTAGTTCAGTTCTAGTTCAGTTCTAGTTCAGTTCTAGTTCAGTTCTAGTTCAGTTCTAGTTCAGTTCTAGTTCAGTTCTAGTTCAGTTCTAGTTCAGTTCTAGTTCAGTTCTAGTTCAGTTCTAGTTCAGTTCTAGTTCAGTTCTAGTTCAGTTCTAGTTCAGTTCTAGTTCAGTTCTAGTTCAGTTCTAGTTCAGTTCTAGTTCAGTTCTAGTTCAGTTCTAGTTCAGTTCTAGTTCAGTTCTAGTTCAGTTCTAGTTCAGTTCTAGTTCAGTTCTAGTTCAGTTCTAGTTCAGTTCTAGTTCAGTTCTAGTTCAGTTCTAGTTCAGTTCTAGTTCAGTTCTAGTTCAGTTCTAGTTCAGTTCTAGTTCAGTTCTAGTTCAGTTCTAGTTCAGTTCTAGTTCAGTTCTAGTTCAGTTCTAGTTCAGTTCTAGTTCAGTTCTAGTTCAGTTCTAGTTCAGTTCTAGTTCAGTTCTAGTTCAGTTCTAGTTCAGTTCTAGTTCAGTTCTAGTTCAGTTCTAGTTCAGTTCTAGTTCAGTTCTAGTTCAGTTCTAGTTCAGTTCTAGTTCAGTTCTAGTTCAGTTCTAGTTCAGTTCTAGTTCAGTTCTAGTTCAGTTCTAGTTCAGTTCTAGTTCAGTTCTAGTTCAGTTCTAGTTCAGTTCTAGTTCAGTTCTAGTTCAGTTCTAGTTCAGTTCTAGTTCAGTTCTAGTTCAGTTCTAGTTCAGTTCTAGTTCAGTTCTAGTTCAGTTCTAGTTCAGTTCTAGTTCAGTTCTAGTTCAGTTCTAGTTCAGTTCTAGTTCAGTTCTAGTTCAGTTCTAGTTCAGTTCTAGTTCAGTTCTAGTTCAGTTCTAGTTCAGTTCTAGTTCAGTTCTAGTTCAGTTCTAGTTCAGTTCTAGTTCAGTTCTAGTTCAGTTCTAGTTCAGTTCTAGTTCAGTTCTAGTTCAGTTCTAGTTCAGTTCTAGTTCAGTTCTAGTTCCGTTCCAGTTTGGTTCAGTTCGAATTTAGTTGTACCAAAATTTATATTTCTCCTCCCACCTTCATCAAATCCTTTTCTTAACCAAGAAACCATAAAAAACCTGCCAATAACTTATTTTGACCACCCCAGGCACTTAATAACAAGAAAAACTGCCAAATTAACTCCTATTTATTGTTAATAAGAAAACGTACCGCACCAACAAACATTTTAAAACCAAAAGATTTCTTTAATACTCACTCGTATTTTTCGACTGAATTGGCTATCGCTAAGGAAATCTTCAAATGATATACAAACATTTATCGAATCTTCTTCAAACATAAATTAGTAACAAAATATAAGAAAATAATATGAACGGGTTAGAAAGCGTTTCCAAATGTAATGATAACAAACAAAAATTTCATCTTACAACAACCACAAGGATACTGGTGCTGCCAAAGGAAAGGACATTCATATAAATGGGAATAAAGTTAATTTAAGGATGCGCAATTTTGATAGTATTTTATTTGAAGGTAATAAAAAGGTACTAAGTTACGACTAATGTTTAAGGGGTTGAAATAAAGAAGAACAATTTTAGTGAAATAATATAATTGCAACTAAAAACGAGATATTAAAATGGTTTTATGTTTAAGTCCTTAGAAAGGGGTTAAGTTATGATCTAAAAAAAGAAAGTGGTAAGTACTAAACTCTAAGTACAACATTGACTTTTTCTTGTTGGAAATTTTAGTTGTAATAGAAAAACAAACTTTATTTGTAGACCTTTTTTGAAAAGTATTTTTTCAGCGCTCAAAGGGCTTTTAAGTGTTTATTGTCAAAGATTATTTAGTTTATTGTTATCCCTTGCATAAATTAGAAATACTAAAATGAGAATTGTTTAGGAAACAAAGTTTCATAGTTTTTATTTTTGGAATACATATCTAAAAATTTTATAACTATTGATTGCGGATAAATATTATTCGACAAAGCCAAAGACAACCTATTACATAACATCACTAAGAACAAGCAAAAAAACTAATAACCCGACGCATCGGGTTATTCCATCACTTCTCTTATGGAATTGAACCAGCACTCAGGCGGACTAATAACAGCACGACTGAGAAGTAGAGCTCGAAATATTACAATAGTCCAATATTATGCACTAACAGATGTTTCTAAATTAACTACTAAACAACTTTTTTAGGATCTCCTCGATACAGTGTTACCAAACTTACACAAAGGAGACATTATTATAATCAGGAGTACACAGCCCATACCACCAGCAGCCGATGATTTTTTTTAATTTTCGTAAACACCACGATCATTAATAAAACTCGTGAAAATGAGTATTCAAATTATTCAGTTGGAATTTGGATGTTAACAGAGTTGGTTGGTGCCGCTTTGTTAAAGAAAAGACGAAAACAAAATAGGCAAGAAACAAAACAAAATCCAATTTATAGCAACAAAATACATGGTTCGAGAGAACAAAGAAATATAATCTCGAACATTGTTGCCACGACACTATTATTTTTGTAAACATTGGGAATATTTTTGTAAATATTAGGAATATTTTTCAAAACAGAAATAAATTCTAATATTAAACAATTTTAGCTTTTTATATTTTTTAGAAATTCTCGATCAAAAAAAAAAAATTCTATAGAAAAATTTTTGATAACAAAATTTTCATACAAACATTTTTAATAAAAAAATTACCATAGAAAAATGTTTGATTAAAAAATTTCTGCAGAAAAATTTTTGATAAAAAAAAATTTTCTATAGAAAAATTTTTGATAAAAAAATTTTCTATAGAAAATTTTTCGATAAAAAAATTTTCTATAGAAAAATTTTTGATGAAAAAAAAATTCTATCGAAAAGTTTTTGTTAAAAAAATTTTTCAAAAAGAAGAGTATTTGCATTTGATCCCAAACCTGTTACATTTATTTATTAATGTAACAGATCAATTTATTGATAAAAAGCCAAAAAATGTTTGCGGAGAAACCAAATTCCTCGACGCGTTTCGATGGTTGGTTAAGCCATCTCTTCAGGAGGATTATCCCCAATTTAGACAGATCGAAAACCTCGCATTATTACTAAATTTACAAACATAACTATTAAGAATTATGTTCATAAACCAAAAGTAAAAGCGTAGATTATCGACTGAACAAAATTCTGAACATAATAATGAACATAATTCCTAATAGTTATGTTTGTAAATTTAGTAATAATGCGAAGTTTTCGAATTTTCTAAAGAAAAATTTTTGATTAAAAATTTTCTATAGAAAAATTTTTGATAAAAAAATTTTCTAAAGAAAAATTTTTGATAAAAAAAACTTTCTATAGAAAAATTTTTGATAAGAAAAACTTTCTATAGAAAAATTTTTGATAAAAAAATTTTCTATAGGAAAATTTTCTATAGGAAAATTTTTGATAAAAAAAAAATCTATAGAAAAATTTTTGATAAAAAAATTTTCTATAAAAAAATTTTTGATTAAAAAATTTTCTATAGATAAAAAAAATTTCCATAGTTAAATTTTTGATAAAAATTTTCCATAGATAAATTTTTGATAAAAAAAAAAAACTTTCTATAGAATAATGTTTGTTTAAAAATTTTTGGATAAAAAAATTTTCTATTAAAAATTTTTGATAAAAAAATTTTTTATAGAAACATTTTTGATAATAAAATTTCTTTAGAAAAATTTTTGCTAAAAAAAACACTCTATAGAAAAATTTTTGATAAAAAAATTTTCTAAAGAAAAATTTTTGATAAAAAAACTTTCTATAGAAAAATTTTTGATAAGAAAAACTTTCTATAGAAAAATTTTTGATAAAAAAATTTTCTATAGGAAAATTTTTGATAAAAAAAAATCTATAGAAAAATTTTTGATAAAAAAATTTTCTATAAAAAAATTTTTGATTAAAAAATTTTCTATAGAAAAAAATTTGGTAAAAAATATTGCATAGAAATATTTTTGATAAAAAATTTTCCATAGTTAAATTTTTGATAAAAATTTTCCATAGATAAATTTTTGATAAAAAAATTATTTATAGAAAAATTTTTGTTGGAAAATTTTCTATAGAAAAAAAAAATAAAAAAAAATTTTCTAAAGAAAAATTTTTGATAAAAAAACTTTCTATAGAAAAATTTTTGATTAAAAATTTTCCATAGTTAAATTTTTGATAAAAAATTTTCTATAGAAAAATTTTTGATAAAAAAATTTCAATAGAAACATTTTTGTAAGAAAATTTTCTATAGAAAAATTTTTGATAAAAAATTTTCCATAGTTAAATTTTTGATAAAAAAATTTTCTATAGAAAAATTTTTGATAAAAAAAATTTTCTATAGAAAAATTTTTGATAAAAAAATTTTTGATAAAAAAATTTCTATAGAAAAATTTTTGATAAAAAAACTTTCTATAGAAAAATTTTTGATAAAAAAATTTTCTAAAGAAAAATGTTTGATAAAAAAAACTTTCTATAGAAAAACTTTTGATAAAAAATTTTCCTATAGAAAAAAATTTGGTAAAAAATATTGCATAGAAATATTTTTGATAAAAAATTTTCCATAGATAAATTTTTGATAAAAAAATTTTCTATAGAAAAATTTTTGATAAAAAAACTTTCTATAGAAACATTTTTGATAAAAAAAATTTCTATAGAAAAATTTTTGATAAAAAAACTTTCTATAGAAAAATTTTTGATAAAAAAATTTTCTATAGAAAAATTTTTGATAAAAAAATTTTCTATAGAAAAATGTTTGATAAAAAAAACTTTCTATAGAAAAACTTTTGATAAAAAATTTTCCTATAGAAAAAAATTTGGTAAAAAATATTGCATAGAAATATTTTTGATAAAAAATTTTCCATAGTTAAATTTTTGATAAAAAAATTTTCTATAGAAAAATTTTTGATAAAAAAAATTTTCTATAGAAAAATTTTTGATAAAAAAAATTTCTATAGAAAAATTTTTGATAAAAAAACTTTCTATAGAAAAATTTTTGATAAAAAAATTTTCTATAGAAAAATTTTTGATAAAAAAATTTTCTATAGAAAAATGTTGTTGACATTTTTTGGCCCTCGACATTGACAAATATCCGTCTATGGAAATTAACAAATCAACCTTATATAGAAGTGGAAATTCGGAATAGAAAATGGTCGTGGATTGGGCACACACTGCGCAAACCCCCCAACGATATTGCTATGCAAGCTACAGATTGGAACCCCTAAGGTAGTCGTCGTGTCGGAAGACCAGCATCTAGATGGAAGCGCCGCTGAACTATCAAAATTAAACCTATAATGAATCGATATCGATATAACCTGTTTTTAAATTTGGAGGGCAGTTCAATTAAGCTATAGCCCTTTCTAATATTAAAATTTAACACCACATCCTCGTTAACAAAATTTTATAGTGCGTAAGTAACTTATGCTGTTTCCCTTAAGGCTTTCCAAAAATTCTTTGTTTCCTTCGACTTATTTACTTTCAAATAAACTAAGATACTTTTAAGGTGGTAATTATCAGAAAAATATTAAAGTTTATGAAGGTAACTCTGTCTATTTTTATTATATTTAAGCAGAATTTATGTGGAGTCTTATATTAGTTGGGTTTTCGATTAGAAAATGATAAGAGATTAAAGTGTATGGAAACATAATTTACTAACAATAAAATAATTTAAAGAGGTATGGAATATATAGGATTTCAAATTGTAAATTTAACCAAAAAACCTCCACTATAAAGGATAATTTTTGAAAAAACTTAAGGCCAAATATTCCTTTAACATCAGCCTTATAACTATAAATATTTTATATACCTCATTTAAAATCTAATAATTTCCATATGTCACCTAAAGCAAACCAAAAAGCACTAGTTTTCTCCCCAAAAAAATCAAAGACACTGATAAAATTTAATTTGAATACAAATTTACCTGTTTTATAAAATCAAAAAAAAGGAACTTTATTTTTTTAATAAAATATGTTTTGAAATTCGTTCCAGTTGATACAAGCCACCACCACCTCCTCAATGCAGATAAAGGAAAAATCCTTGTTGCTCCATAACACGAGCACAACAAATAAATTGGAAAATTATGTTTAGTTTTGTCTTTTTGGAACAGATTTTATTATATTTAATGAAATGTTTGCTGCAGGATATTTGTTTATGTTTATACAGGTAATACGAGTATGTCTAGCTCGTTTTAGGAATTTATATACAAAAATACATTCATTTTGTTAAGGTAATTGGTAGCATCATGCTCCATTTGTGTACTACTTTTTTTTATAAAAAAAAAAAAAAAAATTGATTGCAGCATCAGTTGGAAATTGTTTCAATTTAGAATATTGCTACAAATTTACTACAATTCAAATGCAAATTGTTTCTACTTTGAGTTTTTGATTTGTTCAAAGAAATAAAATTTAAGTTTTTTATATAAAAAACAATTTAATTCTACTTTCGTCAACTTTTCTATAGAAATATTGACCTATCATCAACTTTTCTATAGAAATATTGACCTATCGTCAACTTTTCTATAGAAATATTGACCTATCGTCAACTTTTCTATAGAAATATTGACCTATCGTCAACTTTTCTATAGAAATATTGACCTATCGTCAACTTTTCTATAGAAATATTGACCTATCGTCAACTTTTCTATAGAAATATTGACCTATCGTCAACTTTTCTATAGAAATATTGACCTATCGTCAACTTTTCTATAGAAATATTGACCTATCGTCAACTTTTCTATAGAAATATTGACCTATCGTCAACTTTTCTATAGAAATATTGACCTATCGTCAACTTTTCTATAGAATTATTGACCTATCGTCAACTTTTCTATAGAAATATTGACCTATCGTCAACTTTTCAATAGAAATATTGACCTATCGTCAACTTTTCTATAGAAATATTGACCTATCGTCAACTTTTCTATAGAAATGTTGGCCTATCGTCAACTTTTCTATAGAAATATTGACCTATCGTCAACTTTTCTATAGAAATGTTGACCTATCGTCAACTTTTCTATAGAAATATTGACCTATCGTCAACTTTTCTATAGAAATATTGACCTATGGTCAACTTTTCTATAGAAATATTGACCTATCGTCAACTTTTCTATAGAAATATTGACCTGACGTCAACTTTTCTATAGAAATATTGACTTATCGTCAACTCTTCTATAGAAATATTGACCTATCGTCAACTTTTCTATAGAAATATTGACCTATCGTCAATTTTTCTATAGAAATATTGACCTATCGTCAACTTTTCTATAGAAATGTTGGCCTATCGTCAACTTTTCTATGGAAATGTTGGCCTATCGTCAACTTTTCTATAGAAATTTTGGCCTATCGTCAACTTTTCTATAGAAATGTTGGCCTATCGTCAACTTTTCTATAGAAATGTTGGCCTATCGTCAACTTTTCTATAGAAATGTTGGCCTATCGTCAACTTTTCTATAGAAATATTGACCTATCGTCAACTTTTCTATAGAAATGTTGGCCTATCGTCAACTTTTCTATGGAAATGTTGGTCTATCGTCAACTTTTCTATAGAAATTTTGGCCTATCGTCAACTTTTCTATAGAAATGTTGGCCTATCGTCAACTTTTCTATAGAAATGTTGGCCTATCGTCAACTTTTCTATAGAAATGTTGGCCTATCGTCAACTTTTCTATAGAAATGTTGGCCTATCGTCAACTTTTCTATAGAAATGTTGGCCTATCGTCAACTTTTCTATAGAAATGTTGGCCTATCGTCAACTTTTCTATAGAAATGTTGGCCTATCGTCAACTTTTCTGTAAAAATGTTGGCCTATCGTTAACCTTTCTATAGAAATGTTGACCTATCGTCAACCTTTCTAGAGAAATGTTTACCTATCGTCAACTTTTCCATAGAAGTGTTGGCCTATTGTCAACTTTTCTATAGAAATGTTGGACTATCGTCAACTTTTCTATAGAAATGTCGGCCTATCGTCAACTTTACTATAGAAATTCTTGCCTATCGTCAACTTTTCTATAGAAATGTCGGCCTATCGTCAACTTTTCTATAGAAATGTCGGCCTATCGTCAACTTTTCTATAGAAATGTTGGCCTATCGTCAACTTTTCTATAGGAATGTTGGCCTATCGTCAACTTTTCTATAGAAATGTTGACCTATCGTCATCTTTTCTGTAGAAATGTTGGCCTATCGTCAACTTTTCTATAGAAATGTTGGCCTATCCCCAAGTTTTCTATAGAAATGTTGGCCTATCGTTAATTTTTCTATAGAAATAAAATTTTCGATTAAAAAATTTTTATAGAAAAATTTTCGATAAAAAAATTTTTATAGAAAAATGTTCGGTTAAAAAATTTTTATAGAAAAATTTTCGGTTAAAATTTTTATAGAAAAATTTTTGGTTAAAATTTTTATAGAAAAATTTTCGGTTTAAAATTTTTATAGAAAAATTTTCGGTTAAAAATTTTTATAGAAAAATTTTCGATTAAAAATTTTTATAGAAAAATTTTCGGTTAAAAATTTTTATAGAAAAATTTTTGGTTAAAAATTTTTATAGAAAAAATTTCGGTTAAAAATTTTTATAGAAAAATTTTCGGTTAAAAATTTTTATAGAAAAATTTTCGGTTAAAAAAATATAGAAAAGTTTGCCTAAGGTCAACTTTTCTATAGAAAAGTTTGCCTAACGTCAACTTTTCTATAGAAAACTTTGCCTAACGTCAACTTTCTATAGAAAACTTTGCCTAACGTCAACTTTTCTATAGAAAACTTTGCCTAACGTTAACTTTTCTATAGAAAACTTTGCCTTACGTCAACTTTTCTATAGAAAACTTTGCCTAACGTCAACTTTTCTATAGAAAAGTTTGCCTAACGTCAACTTTTCTATAGAAAAGTTTGCCTAATGTCAACTTTTCTATAGAAAAGTTTGCCTAACGTCAACTTTTCTATAAAAAAGTTTGCCTAACATCAACTTTTCTATAGAAAAGTTTGCCTAACGTCAACTTTTCTATAGAAAAGTTTGCCTAACGTCAACTTTTCTATAGAAAAGTTTGCCTAACGTCAACTTTTCTATAGAAAAGTTTGCCTAACGTCAACTTTTCAATAGAAAAGTTTGCCTAACGTCAACTTTTCTATAGAAAAGTTTGCCTAACGTCAACTTTTCTATAGAAAAGTTTGCCTAACGTCAACTTTTCTATAGAAAAGTTTGCCTAACGTCAACTTTTCTATAGAAAAGTTTGCCTAACGTCAACTTTTCTATAGGAAAGTTTGCCTAACGTCATTTTTTCTATAGAAAAGTTTGCCTAACGACAACTTTTCTATAGAAAAATTTGGCTATCGTCAACAGGTTTCTAAGTGGTAAATGAGGATTACTTGTATGACATTATCGATTTGGGAGCTATTTTCCGGTACTCATATAAAAATAATATAAATTGAACATTGATTCAAGTCCCCAACAATTATTTCTAATAGTTTATGTCAACGATTATTGGTTCCGTGCTCTTATAAATATGGAAAAAATCTTAAAATATTGTTCCAAAACATGACACCAAATATAATGCTGACAATGGAAAATCCTTGAAATACCCAAAAAAATATTACCACTACTTGTAGAGCCTGAGTGTGTTTGTGTGCATGTAATGAAATCCTTATACTTACACACTCTCACAATATAGTTATTACTGAATGTTTATATATCTTTCCTTTATTACCACGGATATTGTCAAGATGTTACTTTCGGATGTAATTTCTTTTCAAATGTTTATGTGGGCATTTTTGGTCATTGTTATTGTTTTTGATGTTATTGTCTTTGTTGCCGAACACATTCGTCGTAAAATAACTCTTAGATACCCCCATATGCAGTAAATTATAGAGAAGCAAAAGAAGATTCTTAAGAAAAGGACATGAGTATGAAATAGTTAAGACTATGAGGAGTAAGCTTACAAGTACATTATCCACCATATAAAGTAGACATTATGTTGATGTCCTTTAAGACTTTTTCCTCATATGGTTTTTTGTTTGGGATAAGTTTTATTTCTTATTTGTCTTAAAGCAGCAAATAAAAGGTATAGGAGGTAAGGGTAGCAAATCACTATTGAAAACAACTTCCAGCTTGACCTTTAACTGCTCTACAGTTAAGTTTTTCTTCAGAAGTGTAATATCTTTACTGGATCTTACAATGCCACCGGTGTTATTTATGCCATTAAGAAACCGTTTCATCCATTTCTCTATACAATTACACATTAACTCAAGATGGACAAATATCGTGTAAATGTTTTAATCAAAGTTATTACTTTCTTCTTTTGTTGCCGTTGCTTACACTTGTTAATGTTTCTTTTATTTTTGGAATAATGTTTTTCTTAGCCTTTATCTTCAAAGGAGATGCAGGGATAACAATTAAAATTGTATAAGATCCAAATGATGTGTGAGATTTTCTTTTTAATGGTCTCTTATCTTTGGCCAATATGTCTGGGCATCATTTGGTGGTAATGTCTTGTTGTTGATGTGGTAAGTTCAATGGTTTTTCAGTGGAACATTTTTGAAGAAGAATTCATTTTTGTATTAAAATCGTGATTTGTAAAAGAGAAATTTTTCGTTAAAAAATTTTATAGAAAAATTTCGATACTAAATTTTTTGTAGAAAATTTGTCGCTTAAAAAACTTTTATATAAAATTTTCTGTTAAAAAGTTTTAAAGAAAAATTTTTGGTTACAAATTTTTATAGAAAAATTTTCGGTTAAAAAATATATACAAAAAAATTTTCGGTTTTAAAATTTTTATAGAAAAGTTTTCGGTTAAAAAATTTTTATAGAAAAATTTTTGTGGAAAAATTTTTTTTAGCAAAATTTTTGGTTAAAAAATTTTTATAGAAAAATTTTCGGTTCAAAAATTTTTATAGAAAAATTTTCGGTTAAAAAATTTTTATAGAAAAATTTTCGGTTGAAAAATTTTTATAGAAAAATTTTCGTCAAAAATGTTTTTAGAAAAATTTTCGGTTAAAAATTTTTATAGACAAATTTTCGGTTAAAAAAATTTTATAGAAAAATTTTTGATAAAAAAATTTTTAAAGAAAAATTTTCAGTCAAAAAATTTTCGGTTAAAAAATTTTTATAGAAAAATTTTCGGTTTAAAAATTTTTATAGAAAAATTTTCGTCAAAAATGTTTTTAGAAAAATTTTCGGTTAAAAATTTTTATAGACAAATTTTCGGTTAAAAAAATTTTATAGAAAAATTTTTGATAAAAAAATTTTTAAAGAAAAATTTTCAGTCAATTTTTAAAGAAAAATTTTCGGTTAAAAAATTTTTATAGAAAAATTTTTGGTTAAAAAATTTTTATAGAAATCTTTCCGTTAAAAAATTTTTATAGAAAAATTTTCGGTTAAAAAAATTTTATAGAAAAATTTTCGGTTAAAAAAATTTTATAGAAAAATTTTCGGTTAAAAAATTTTTATAGAAAAATTTTCGGTTAAAAAATTTTTATAGAAAAATTTTCGGTTTAAAAATTTTTATAAAAAAATTTTCGTTAAAAATGTTTTTAGAAAAATTTTCGGTCAAAAATTTTTATAGACAAATTTTCGGTTAAAAAATTTTATAGAAAAATTTTTGATAAAAAAATTTTATAGAAAAATTTTTGATAAAAAAATTTTTAAAGAAAAATTTTCAGTCAATTTTTAAAGAAAAATTTTCGGTTAAAAAATTTTTATAGAAAAATTTTTGCTTAAAAAATTTTTATAGAAAAATTTTCGGTTAAAAAATTTTTATAGAAAAATTTTCGGTTAAAAAAATTTTATAGAAAAATTTTCGGTTAAAAAAATTTTATGGAAAAATTTTCGGTTAAAAAATTTTTATAGAAAAATTTTCGGTTAAAAAATTTTTATAGATAAATTTTCGGTTAAAATATTTTTATAGAAAAATTTTCGGTTAAAAAATTTTTATAGAAAGATTTTCGTTTAAAAATTTTTATAGAAAAATTTTTGGTTAAAAAATTTTTATAGAAAAATTTTCGGTTAAAAAATTTTTATAGATAAATGTTCGGTTAAAATATTTTTATAGAAAAATTTTCGGTTAAAAAAGTTTTATAGAAAGATTTTCGTTTAAAAAATTTTTATAGAAAAATTTTTGGTTAAAAAATTTTTATAGAAAAATTTTCGGTTAAAAAATGTTTATAGAAAAATTTTCGGTTAAAAAATTTTTATAGAAAAATTTTCGGTTAAAAAATTTTTATAGAAAAATTTTCGGTTAAAAAATTTTTATAGAAAAATTTTCGGTTAAAAAATTTTTATAGAAAAATTTTCGGTTAAAAAATTTTTATAGAAAAATTTTCGGTTAAAAAATTTTTATAGAAAAATTTTCGGTTAAAAAATTTTTATAGAAAAATTTTCGGTTATAAAATTTTTATAGAAAAATTTTCGGTTAAAAAATGTTTATAGAAAAATTTTCGGTTAAAAAATTTTTATAGAAAAATTTTCGGTTAAAAAATTTTTATAGAAAAATTTTCGGTTATAAAATTTTTATAGAAAAATTTTCGGTTAAAAAATGTTTATAGAAAAATTTTCGGTTAAAAAATTTTTATAGAAAAATTTTCGGTTAAAAAAATTTTATAGAAAAATTTTCGGTTAAAAAATTTTTATAGATAAATTTTCGGTTAAAATATTTTTATAGAAAAATTTTCGGTTAAAAAATTTTTATAGAAAGATTTTCGTTTAAAAAATTTTTATAGAAAAATTTTTGGTTAAAAAATTTTTATAGAAAAATTTTCGGTTAAAAAATTTTTATAGATAAATTTTCGGTTAAAATATTTTTATAGAAAAAATTTCGGTTAAAAAATTTTTATAGAAAGATTTTCGTTTAAAAAATTTTTATAGAAAAATTTTTGGTAAAAAAATTTTTATAGAAAAATTTTCGGTTAAAAAATTTTTATAGAAAAATTTTCGGTTTAAAAATTTTTATAGAAAAATTTTCGTCAAAAATGTTTTTAGAAAAATTTTCGGTCAAAAATTTTTATAGACAAATTTTCGGTTAAAAAATTTTATAGAAAAATTTTTGATAAAAAAATTTTTAAAGAAAAATTTTCAGTCAATTTTTAAAGAAAAATTTTCGGTTAAAAAATTTTTATAGAAAAATTTTTGCTTAAAAAATTTTTATAGAAAAATTTTCGGTTAAAAAATTTTTATAGAAAAATTTTCGGTTAAAAAAATTTTATAGAAAAATTTTCGGTTAAAAAAATTTTATAGAAAAATTTTCGGTTAAAAAATTTTTATAGCAAAATTTTCGGTAAAAAAATTTTTTTAAAAAAAATTTCGGTTAAAAAATTTTTATAGAAAAATTTTCGGTAAATAAATTTTTATAGAAAAATTTTCGTTACAAAAATTTTTATAGAAAAATTTGCGGTTAAAAAATTTTTATAGAAAAATTTTCGGTTAAAAAATTTTTATAGCAAAATTTTCGGTAAAAAAATTTTTATAGAAAAAATTTCGGTTAAAAAATTTTTATAGAAAAATTTTCGGTTAAAAAATTTTTATAGAAAAATTTTCGGTCAAAAAATTTTTATAGAAAAATTTTCGGTTAAAAAATTTTTATAGAAAAATTTTCGGTTAAAAAATTTTTATAGAAAAATTTTCGGTTAAAAAATTTTTATAGAAAAATTTTCGGTTAAAAAATTTTTATAGAAAAATTTTCGGTTAAAAAATTTTTATAGAAAAATTTTCGGTTAAAAAATTTTTATAGAAAAATTTTCGGTTAAAAAATTTTTATAGAAAAATTTTCGGTTAAAAAATTTTTATAGAAAAATTTTCGGTTAAAAAATTTTTATAGAGAAATTTTCGGTTAAAAATTTATTTATTTTTGGTAAAAAATTTTTATAGAAAAATTTTCGGTAAAAAATTTTTATAAAAGAATTTTCGGTTAAAAAATTTCTAGAGAAACATTTTCGGTTAAAATATTTTTATAGAAACATTTTCGTTTAAAATCAATTTTATGCAAAAGTTTTTGGCTAAAAAATTTTATAGAAAAATTTAAAATTTAATATTTTTAAAGAAAAATTTGTGGTTAAAAATGTTTATAGAAAAATTTCCGTTTAAAATTTTTTTTTAGAAAAATTTTCAGTTAAAAAATTTTTCTAGAAAAATTTTGGCTTAAAAATTTGTAAAGAGCCTCTGATACGAAGATAAAATATAGAAGATATCTTTAATAGAACATAATTTCGCATATATAATTCTCGTTTAGTTTATAACTATCCTACCAAAAGGTTGATCTTGTGACACTATGTTACTTAGTCAGTCTTTAGCCAATTGAAAGGTGCACTAGCACATGTTTTCAATGGTTGATCTTGATTTAAAGCAAGATCTCGAAATATTACAAGATTTTTAGAGAATAATAAATAAGTCTAATAAAGATCATAAATTTCTTACAAATATTGGCAATACAAGTACTTTCATATAAATATTTATTACATTTTTCATTCAAAGATGTACGACTATTGGTCCACACACTCAGGGTCATTTACTACCACAAATTATTTAGAAAAACTATTTATTAAATGTTATTCTAAAATATATTTACAAATAATATTTAACAATGATTTACGTTCAAAATACTATGAAGCATTTAAAATAGGCATAATAAGTGGAGATAGATCCTAAATATTTGTATGTGGGTAAACATATACAAATACATCTAAAATATATAATAATAATTTTTCTATATATACATAAGTATTTGTGAAATATGAAATGTTTGTAAGGATGGTAAGTGTATAAGGACGGAATGCAGCAGCTGTTTAAACATATTCATTGGCACATCATAATGTTATCTAATGCAATAAAATAATTAATTTATGTTCTATATCAGCTCAATAATTGTAGTATTAAATGCAATACATATATAGTGTACAAATCTACATACATACATACACACATACATACAAATGCAAGCGAATGAAACCCAGAAGATTCAAATTGAAAAAACAACCCCAAAATAAAAATAACTGCTATCATATGTCTTTATATAGTCAATCGTGGGTCTCTATATATTCAATTCTTAGGTCTTTATATAGTCAATGGTAGTTTTTATATAGTCAATCAAAGGTCTTTATGTAGCCAATTGTAGGCTTTTATGCAGTCAATCGCAGGTCTTCATATAGTTAATCGTTGGTCTTTATATAGTCAGTCGTAGGTCTTTATATAGTCAATAGTAGGTCTTGATATAGTGAATCGTAGGTCTTTATATAGTCAATCGTAGGTCTTTATATAGTCAATAGTATGGGTTTATATAGTCAATCGTAGGTCTTTATATAGTCAATCGTGGGTCTTTATATAGTCAATCGTAGGTCTTTTATAGTCAATTGTAGATCTTTATATAGTCAATCGTAGGTCTTTATATAGTCTATTGTAGATCTTTATATAGTCAACCGTAGGTCAATTGTAAGTCCTTATATAGTCCATCGAATGTCCTTATATAGTCCATCGAATGTCTTTATATAGTCAACCGTAGGTCAATTGTAAGTCCTTATATAGTCCATCGAATGTCCTTATATAGTCCATCGAATGTCTTTATATAGTCAATTGTAGATTTTTATATAGTCAATCGTAAGTCTTTATATAGTCAATTGTAGGTCTTTATATAGTCAGTCGTAGGTCTTTATATAGTCAATCGTAGATCTTTATATAGTCAACTGTAGGTTTTTTTATAGTCAGTTGTAGGTCTTTATATAGTCAATCGTAGGTCTTTAAATAGTCAATTGTAGGTATTTATATAGTCAATCGTAGGTCTTTATATAGTCAAATGTAGGTCTTTTTATAATCAATTGTAGGTCTTTATATAGTCAATTGTAGATCTTTATATAGTCAACCGTAGGTCAATTGTAAGTTCTTATATAGTCCATCGAATGTCCTTATATAGTCCATCAAATGTCTTTATATAGTCAATTGTAGATTTTTATATAGTCAATCGTAGGTCTTTATATAGTCAGTTGTAGGTCTTTATATAGTCAGTCGTAGGTCTTTATATAGTCAATCGTAGGTCTTTATATAGTCAATTGTATGTTTTTTTATAGTCAGTTGTAGGTCTTTATATAGTCAATCGTAGGTCTTTATATAGTCAATCGTAGGTCTTTAAATAGTCAATTGTAGGTATTTATATAGTCAATTGTAGGTCTTTTTATAATCAATTGTAGGTCTTTATGTAGTCAATCGTAGGTCTTTATACAGTCAATTGTATATGTTTATATAGTCAATCATAGGTCTTTATATAGTCAATCGTTGGTCTTTTTATAGTCAATTGTAGGTCTTTATATAGTCAATCGTAGGTCTTTATATAGTCAATTGTAGGTCTTTTTATAGTCAATCGTAGGTCTTTATATAGTCAATCGTAGGTCTTTATATAGTCAATTGTAGGTCTTTTTATAGTAAGTTGTAGGTCTTTATATAGTCAATTGTAGGTCTTTATATTGTCAATCGTAGGACTTTATATAGTCAATTGTAGGTCTTTTTATAGTCAGTTGTAGGTCTTTATATAGTCAATCGTAGGTCTTTTTATAGTCAATTGTAGGTCTTTGGATAGTCAATTGTAGGTCTTTATATAGTCAATCGTAGGTTTTTGGATAGTCAATTGTAGGTCTTTATATAGTCAATCGTAGGGGTTTATATAGTCAATTGTAGATTTATATAGTCAATCCTAAGTCTTTATATAGTCAATCGCAGGTCTTTATACAGTCAATCGTAGGTCTTTATATAGTCAATCGTAGGTCTTTATATTGTCAACTAATGGTCTTTATATAGTCAATCGAAGGTCTTTATATAGGACATCTTAGGTCTTTATATAGTCAGTCGTAGGTTTATATAGTCAGTTGTAGGTCTTGATATAGTCAATCTTAGATCTTTATATAGTCAATCATAGGTCTTTATATAGTCAATAGTAGGTCTTTATATTGTCAATCGTAGGTATTTATATAGTCAATTGTAGGTCTTTAAATAGTCAATAGTAGGTCTTTATATAGTCAATCGTTGCTCTTGATATAGTTAATCGTGGGTCTTCATATAGTCAATTGTAGGTTCTTATATACTCAATCGTAAGTCCTTATGTAGTCCTTCGAAAATCTGTTTATAGTCAATCGTAGGTCTTTATATAGTCAGTCGTAGGTCTTTATATAGTCAATTGTAGGTCTTTATATAGTCAATCTTAGGCATTTATATAGTCAATCGTAAGTCTTTATATAGTCAATCGTAGGTCTTTTTATAGTCAATCGTAGGCCTTTATATAGTCAATCTTAGGGGTTCATATAGTCAATCGTAGATATTTATATAGTCAATCTTAAAACTTTATATAGTCAATTGTAGGTCTTTATATAGTTAATCGTAGGTCTTTATATAGTCAATCGTAGGTCTTAATATAGTCGATTGTAGGTCTTAATATAGTCAATTGTAGGTCTTTATATAGTAAACTGTAGGCCTTTATATAGTCAATCGAAGGTCTTTATATAGGAAATCTTAGGTCTTTATATAGTCAATCGTAGGTCTTTATATAATCAGTTGTAGGTCTTTATATAGTCAATCTTAGGTCTTTATATAGTCAATCGTAGGGGTTTATATAGTCAATTGTAGGTCTTTATATAGTCAATAGTAGGTCTTAATATAGTCAATCGTTGGTCTTTATATAGTCCATCGTTGCTCTTTATATAGTCACTCGTAGGTGTTTTTAAAGTTAATGGTAGGTCTTTATGTAGTTAATCATAGGTCTTTATATAGTCAATCGTAGGGGTTTATATAGTCAATTGTAGGTCTTTATATAGTCAATCGTAGGTGTTAATATAGTCAATTGTAGGTCTTTATATAGTCAATGGTAGGTCTTTATATAGTCAATCGTAGGTCTTTATATAGGCAATCGTTGCTCTTTATATAGTCAATCGTAGGTATTTTTATAGTTAATGGTAGGTCTTTATGTAGTTAATCATAGGTCTTTATATAGTCAATCGTAAGTCTTCATATAGTCAATCGTAGGTCACTTATTGAGGAATATTTTCTTAACTCGAAACTATTGGGAAGAAGCCACCACAACCACATACTACCACAAACAAATCACAAATTATATACAAACGAATAAATGCAATTCAATGGGTCCACAAACTCACATTCAAATAATAGGCCACAAGTACTATATATAGAAGGTTCCAAGTGTGTAGGTGGTTGTATATTTACATAAATTTCAAATACCCACATAAGTACATACACAAATACATATCATACATACATATATGAATATTTGACTTAATGGTCAACTGTTTGTTTTGTGAATTTTTGGTCGGTCAGTGAGTGAGTGAAGGATATGATGCGACATTTTGGTACCAGAACGAACAACCAATCAATATGAAGTATAAAACATGAAAGCCACAAAACTTTATGTTATTCATACATTTAAGTACTTACACACACACACACATTCTCATAACCCAGCATATACTCAGTTGCAATATGCAAGTATAATATGAGTGTATGTGTGTTATATTTTGTTTAAAATTGATACATCCGGTTATTTACTGGCGCCAGATGTTGCCATATCAAATGTTCAGACTCATATATATTCACATGCTGTGAATATATTGGCCTGAACAAAATGCAATATATTGCTTTTATATATCTACTAAATATCTTTGTTATATTACAATACACCCACTTAAATATATTGTACAAACTTCAAATACTGCCTGTACTCCTTCCTATCTACTATTTCAGTAAGTGGAGTAATGTATTTTATCATTGTGGGAAAAATGTGCTTCATATGTGCCATAAATTATTAGGTGGTTGAAAAATGTAGATGCTAATCTATTTAGAACACATGATATTGTAGAAGTGACGAAAAAGCGCCAACTCGTCGAAGGTGATAATAAAGAAGATCCAAACTTTTACAATATCAATAGGTTCCGATCTAGCAATATTAACACCAACCATATTGCGATTGCAACAAAATTTTACACGCTGGCTGGTATAGCTACTACAGTTTATCATTTATTGGCATTTAAGTGTATTTTATGTGGAATTTAGGATGTTTCCGCATGTGTTATGTATTGGAACCATTGTTAAATGTGAACCGATGGAATTTTATATGCCTAGTGCTTATGTAAAACTTCTTTATGCTAAATTTTATCATCATAGCTGTCATAATTTGTCATTTATTAGCAAATTACGCAAGTTAATCTTCATCATTCCAAGGCGGCATCTGCTGCCCTGCTCCTCCGCTTGGCCGAACGTGGGGACGATCTAGCGTTAATTCAAGAGCCCTGGATCAACCGTGAAAGGATCTGTGGATTATCGCTCAAAGGCTATAAGCTAATTTACACCAAGGGAACAGGTAGGCCCAGGGCGTGTATTTTAGCGAAAAGCACACTTAATATCTTCATTCTTTCTGACTACAGTGATGAAGATACCACCGTAGCGGCCTGGGAGACCAAGACAGGCTCCATTATGGTCTCCTCGTGCTACATGGGGCACGACCAACCCAGCCCCCCACCCAATGCTCTGGTTCGAAAGACGGTGGACCGTGCACACAGGCAAAACCTGCCATTAATCATTGGAGCTGACGCTAATGCACATCACGTCATTTGGGGAAGCTCCGACACAAACACAAGAGGTGAGTCAATTTTTGATTTTATTCTTTGTAACAACTTAGAGATAGTTAACTCCGGGTCAGAACCCACTTTTGTCGTTGCTAACAGACAAGAGGTCCTCGACATCACGATAGTTAGTAACATGCACTCAGCTCTGATCAAGAATTGGAGGGTCTCAAACGACTGCTCTTTTTCGGATCACCGCTACATCGAATTTGAATTAACTCAACAACGGGAAATAACTACTCCTTACCGTAACAGGAGGAAGACAAACTGGGATACCCACAGGGGCACCCTGGAGCGACTCCTCCCCTCCTTACCGAGCATCAACACTCGCAATGATTTAGATCACGCGGTTAATGCACTAACCGACGCCCTAAACCAAGCCACAAAGATCATAGTATGACCAAATGCACAGTTTACGATTTAATTAACTTTTAGTAATTTTTAGTGGCGCCACCTGTCGGAAATCAGTCATACCAACTAAGAAACCTTCGTCGACTCATCCGCAACAACTTTGTTAAAGATCACAGCATAATGAAGTGTGCAGATTACGATTTAACTCATTTTGAGTAAATTTCAGTGGCGCCACCAGCTGGAAATTGGTCATGCAAACTAAGAAACCCTCGTTGCCACAAGCGTTACAACTTTTCTTAAGATCGTAGAATGATCAAATACACAGTTTACGATCTAAATCATTTTGAGTAATTTTCAGTGGCGCCACCTCTCGGAAATTAGTCATGTCAACTTTCACCACTTTTTACCCCCTATCGGGTATAGTTTCAAAAAAATACCAAATACCTGTCCACTTATTTTTATAGTTTGGACCGATTTCAACAAAATTTGATATACTGATTTTCGTGTATATAAGCAGTATTTATTTTAAATTTCATTAAAATATACTAATAATATACAAAATACCAATTCCGGGAAGTGAGACCTATGGTATGCGTCCTAAATAATATACCGATTTATTTAATAGCCATG
>OW121741.1:31131462-31151462 GCA_933228675.1 Stomorhina lunata | reverse complement strand
TGAGGTCAGCTATTAAATGGGTGACCCGTCAGCTATTAAATGGGTGACCCAACAGTTATGCCAACTCAAACTTATGGCCCCCTTTAAAAGACTGCCGTTATTTGGGGTATGGTTGAAGAAAATTATTTGCTTGGATGTAGCCAAAGGGGGTTCGCCTTTCATACAAAAAAAAAGTTGTGTCAGTCAACCCCTAGGATTAAAGGTTACGATAAAACAATTCTAAAATTTTTTTGTACTTTTTTACCACGCCTACAAATACCGCCCTTTTAGTATTTCGTTTACTGGGTAGTCATTTTAAGTCCGATCATAACATTTTATATATCGGTGTTTGCGGCTCTGTAAGGGCTACACATCTCTCTTTGATAGATCTAGTTTTTAAAATTTATAGTCATAAATTTTAAAAGCTAGATTTTTGTACCCGATTTGATTAGGGTGGGTATGAATCGAATTTTTAAAAATTGTGACTATAAATTCATGTGGTAGTAAAAAACTGTCAATGAGAAAAATGTAGCCCCAACAGAGCCGTGAATACCGATATATAAAGTGATATAATCGGACTAAAGATGGAGACACAGTTAACAAAATTCAAAAAGGGTACAAATACCGCCCTTTTTGAATTTTGTTAACTGTGTCTCCATGTTTAGTCCGATTATATCACTTTATATATCGGTATTCACGGCTCTGTTGGGGCTACATTTCTCTCATTGGCGCACTATGGTATTTCTGCTGCAAAAAAGGCATTTTTTGACTATCACTTTTCAAAAATCTAATAATGCCATTTGATAGAGAAGAATCTGGCAATGAAAAATCTACATTTTTTCCTAAGATATATATACATATATATAGAAAAAAATCGGTTGAAGTCAGCTAAATGTTGTGAAACAAAAATTTATGGTAAAATTATTGAAGGCTTATGTATCGAAGATATTTCAAGTGGCAAAATGTAGGTGTGAATTTTATTGAAGTCTGAGATCTTGTGTTTTTTTAAAGAAAAAAAAAAGTTTACTGCATACATAGTTTGGGAGATATGAGCGCATCAAGATTGTCCTATAAAATTTAGCATTGGCAGTTTTCGTTGGAGAAAAAGTCAGTTGGCTCGGTTTACCTCCGTGCTCTTAGTATAATGAAATGAAAGACAAAAGGCTTTTCTTTCGAATTAGCTAAAAAAAATTAGCAACTTTTGTCAAACTTTTGAAAAAATCAAAATTTAGTGAAAAAAGTCAGGAATATTGCTTATAATAAAAAACCATTGCATACCTTCAGGCTTAAGTTTTTAATCAAATTGCAGTTATTAATCCTAACAACCTTATAAAAATGTTTCGGAATTGGATGATGTAGTTAAGGAAATGATAATTAATGAATAAAATATTTAAATATTGGCTTTAACCGGATTTCAACCGAAATTGGTAGAACTCTTTTTTAGATCAGAAAATAAAAGTGTGCCGAATTTTATAAAATTGTGGGTTATACATTGAAATGTGAAAAAATGGGGGTCCAAGGGAGGTACCTCAAGGAGTCGTCGGATTTCAACCAAAATTAGTTGGGCTCTTTTCTGGATCAAAAAATAGAAGTGTGCCAAATTTGATCAAATTCTATTGAAAATTGGGGTTTATACATTGAGAAGAAAAATAAGTGAAAAAATTGGGGTCCAAGGGAGGTACCTCAAAGAGTCATCGGACTTCAACCAAAATTAGTAGGGCTTTTTTCTGGATCAAAAAATAGAAGTGTGCCAAATTTGATCAAATTCTATTGAAAATTGGGGTTTATACATTGAGAAGAAAAATAAGTGAAAAAATTGGGGTCCAAGGGAGGTACCTCAAACAGTCATCGGATTTCAACCAAAATTAGTAGGCCTTTTTTCTGGATCAAAAAATAGAAGAGTGCCAAATTTTATCAAATTCTATTGAAAATATGGGTTTATACATTGAGAAGAAAAATAAGTGAAAAAATTGGGGTCCAAGGGAGGTACCTCAAAGAGTCGTCGGATTTCAACCAAAATTAGTGAGGCTTTTTTCTGGATCAAAAAATAAAAGTGTGCCAAATTTTATCAAATTCTATTGAAAATTTGGGTTTATACATTGAGAAGAAAAATAAGTGAAAAAATGGGGGTCCAAGGGTGGTACCTTAAGGAGTCGTCGGATTTCAACCAAAACTAGTGGAGCTCTTTTTTTGGTCAAATAATATAGTTATGCCGATTTTCATGAAATTCTGTTGAAAAGTGCGGGTTATACATTGAGAAGAAAAATAAGTAAAAAAATGGGGGTCCAAGGGAGGTACCTCAAGGAGTCGTCGGATTTCAAAGTTTTTTTGAATTTATCTTATCTATATAAAACTAAATAAGTGTGCCAAATTTCATCGTTGTAGGATAACTCCTTCTATTTTTTGCAGTTAGATGTATGAAGAAATCTCACTGTGTGGCGTGGTAAAAAAATTAAACAAATATTTTTAGATTTATTTTGACATTATCTTTAATCCTAGGGGGTGACTTACCCAACTTATTTTTTCGAACCACTCTCATATATAATCGAGTTTACTTTACATTGTAGCCTTATACTAAGTTGATATCTATATCTATAATTTGTTAACTCACCTGTGAAATTTTTCTTCTTGGATTCTGTTCAAACGCTGGATTATCATAAGCTCCCGGATGGCGGGCTTCGGCAGCAGGATCTGAAGCAATACTGACACGTCGCTTGGGCTGATTATCTATGACAATGGAACTTTTGTAAGTGCCGTTTGTATTAACATCATGTGGGGCGGAAAGGCCTGTATTGGTGGCCGCCAAGCCAGCGACATTGACGCCGTTAGTGCCGCCACCACCGACGCCGCCACCCGGCACTGTTGAACCATTTGGTACATTTTCGGAAATATCATTCATATTTTTATGTTGCTGCACCGGACATAAAATTGAAAAATGAAAAGAAATAATATTTAAAGTTAATTGTTGTTATTTTTTTTGTTGGTTGTTTTTTTTTTTTGGTGGAATAAAAATAAAAAGCACTAGTTGTCAGGAACATAAATAAAATTTAATTAAAATTTATAGAATTTTTAAAATAAATAAATGGCTATTAAATAAATCATAGTGTTATTAGGGCAGGAGCTTATTATTTAAATTTTTTTTAAAGTTTTTTTTGGATTTTTTGCTTTTTTTCAGTTTCTTTTTTTAATATATTTTTTTTTAAATATTATTATTGTAATATTTATTACGTTTTAATTTATTAATAATTTTCACCTAATTTTTTTCACACTTACAATATACATTGTTTTTATTTAATTAAATATTTATTTCGTTTTTTTTTTCTGTATTAAAGAAATTTTTTTATTATAATTTTTTTATGAGTTATTAAAACTAAAATAAAAAAATTAATTATTATTATTATTTTTTAATTTTATTATAACGTTGGCTTGGAGATCCGTTTTAAGTACGATTTCAAATCAATTCCATTTTATGACTAAATTATAGTCAGAATTTTAGCAGTGAAATAAATTCATTTAATTCCTCATATTTTTTCATTTTCACATCTCGATTGAGATTCCATCTGATCTGATCTGATTTGATTTGTTGATTTTTAAAATGTTTAATTCGTGTAAATTATATTTATTGTTATTTTTGTAATTGTCGCTGGTTGAAAGAAGAAGGCAGAAAATATATACAATTTATTTATATATATACAAAAATTTGCTAAAAAATTAACACACAAATATTGTGTTTTCAAAGCCCCCCCCAGTCTATACGAAAAACATTTACACATCCAGACAACAAGCGAAACCACTTGTCAGCCTATAAAAAGGGCGAACGGCCAGACAGACATACACTAAAAACCTGGCTCAGACAGACCCATTCACAGATAAGCGCAATCCAACAATTCTGGTTTATTCAATGCGTTCGATTTCAATTTGCGGTTTCTGCTTTAGCCCCCTAAAATCTTGGAGTCGCAGAGACGAAGTGTCATATTTTCAACAAAGAACTATTAATTAGCACTAATTATGGCATTAATTAGAATATATCAGGGCTAAAATGTCACATTTTTAAATTTTTTCGAAATTATTTTGACTTGTGTTTTCTTTTTTCACGACATCTTTCTTCACTTGACGTGAAACACTTGTTTGTGGTTGGAAAACGACAATTGCGGATTTGTTAAACAACATTTTTTTTGAAGGTAATCGCAAACATTGAACTCTGAGAAAATAATTAAATACTTTCGCCTGAAGTTCACAGATGTTTTAGAATATTTCTTTAATTTTGTGCATTTCCCATCTTAATTAGGAATTTTTGATATATTCTAAAAAAAATTAATAAAATTTCTACTCGAAATTCCATTCCCATTATTCAGCAAAAATTTTAAAAGGTATTTGTTTAACACACCATATTTTCGGGGAAAAATTCCATTTCCCTTATTCGGAACAAATTTTCAAAAATATTTGCTCAACAAACTCTTATTTCCATTGTTGCCATTTTCTCTGCTAAATTTAGCAGAATGAGTTTTAAAATATCAGAACTATTTTATCAAAAAGTAGAATTTTTACTATTTCTTTTAAAAATTCTTTTAAATTTATTTTCAAATTTTAAGTACCAACATATTGGGAAATTTTTAAAAGTTTCCCAAAAATATGACAAATTTTTAAAATTTCCACAAAAAAATTGAAAAATTTTTCAAAATTTCCCAAAATGATGGAAAATTTTCAAAATTTCCCAAAGTAAATGAAAAGTTTAAAAATTTCCTCTAATAAAAGGGACATTTTAATAATGGGAAATTTTCAAAATTACACAAAATAAATGAAAAGTTTTAAAATTTCCTCTAAAAAATGGGACATTTTTAAAATTCTCCAAAATGATGGGAAATTTCCAAAATTTCCCAAAAGAAGCGGGAAGTTTTCAAAATATCCCAAAGTAATAAGAAATTTTCAAAATATCCAAAAAAAAAATTAAAAATGTTCAAAATTTTGCAAAATGATGGAAAGTTTTCAAAATTTCCTAAAAGAAATGCGAAATTTCTCAAACTTCCCAAAGAAATTTTCAAAATTTCCCAAAATAATGGAAAATTTTCAAAATTTCCCAAAGTAAATGAAAAGTTTAAAAATTTCCTCTAATAAAAGGGACATTTTTAAAATGATGGGAACTTTTCAAATTTCCCAAAAGAAATGGGAAATTTTCAATATATCAAAAGTAATAAGAAATTTCCTAAAATAATGGTTAATTTTTAAAATATTCCAAAATACTGGAAAATTTTCGAAATTTCCATAAATAAAGGAAAAATGTCCCCAAAATAATGGGATATTTTCAGAATTTCCCAAAATAAGAGGAAAATTTCCCCAAAATAATGGAAAATTTTCAGAATTATTTTTGGAAATTTTTTGAATTTCTCAAATTAAAGTTATAATTTTCCAAAATAAAATCAAAATTTAAAAAATTTCCCAAACTAATAAGAAATTTTTAAAATTTTCCCAAAAAAAAAAAAAAATCGAAATTTTCAAAGTTTCTATAAAAATAATGGGAAATTTTTACAATTTCCCGAAATAAAGGTAAAATTTAAAAATTTCATTAAATAAAAAAAAAAATAATGGGACATATTCAAAATTTCCCAAAATAAAAGGAAAATTTTAAAATTTCAACAAAATAATGGGAAATTTTTAAAATTTCTTTTTATTTTGGGAAATTTTAGAAATTTCCCATATTATAGGTAAAATTTTGAAAATTTTTAAAAATAAATGGAAAATTTTAAAAATTTCGCAAAATTATAAGAAATTTTTAAAATCTTTCCAAAAAAAAAACGAAATTATCAAAATTTCCTTAAAAATATGAGAAATGTTCAGTTTCAGGATATATTAAAATTGTTCGTATATTTTGGGAAATTTTCAAAATTTCCCAAAGTAATAGGAAATTTTTATATATCCCAAAATAATGGATGTTTTCAAAATTTCCCAAAATAAAGAAAAAAATTTTAAAATTTCCCCAAAATAATGAGATTTTCAAAATTTCTCAAAATAAAGGAAAAATTGTAAAATTTCCCCAAAATATTGGGAAATTTTCCAAAAAATTTTCGAAAATTTTTAAAATCCCCAAATTAAAGGTATAATTTTCCAAAATAAAATGAAAATTTTTAAAATTTCCCAAAATAATGAGAAATTTTTTAAAACGAGTCATAAAAGAAAAACGAGTCATAAAAGACTCTTTCTGAAGAGTCTTTTATGACTCATTTTCTCACACAAAAATTATTTTTTGACTCAAAAGTAATATCATAAATGATAATTTTTATCGTGTAGTGGAGTCAAGAAAGTTTCATATTTGATTAAAATTTTCAGAAAATGTTGGGATACAGCGACTATAGAGAATCTGTCTGACTCTTAATAACTTAAGGGTTAAATCTTTATTAGAGCACGTTTCAAAAGACTCAAAACTAATTATTTAACTTCATATTTCGTGTTATAAAAATTTTTAATAAATTTTATTGCTGTTTATATATTAAGCCGTTAAAGATGTTTATTATATTCAATACAAGACACTAAATCAATCAATCAGTTAATTCTTAAGATTTTTAATTATTGATAAAGGTTTAAAACCCGATTTTATTTCATTTTATATCATATCATAATATTTATATACTAGTCGTATATATTTACGGGCACATTCACATGTTAATTGGCAAATAAAGTGTTTATTAAAACTTAATTAACATAATTTAAGATACAAAATCAAAAGCATATGGAAATTAAAAATTGTAAATAAAATTGATTATAAATTTTATGGCAAACATAAATTATAATACGAGTAATAAGTTCATTTTGTATTTTCATAATCTGGATAAATGTTTGTGTCTGTGTGAATAGATGTGTGCAATGTGTAAATGTGTGAGCAATTAGGTCTGGCTGTGTGTGTGTACGAAAGTTTAAATGAGTTTATTTTGACAAATTCTCTTAATAAATAAAACCTGTAAAAATTTATTCTGTAAAATATTTACCAAAATTAATAAATATTTATTAAATTTATGATTATTTAAGTGAAATGTGTGATAAATTTGCTACTGCCTCAAAAAATCTATTTAAAAACGGAAGCAACAAAATTTACAAAATACCAGAAAAATAAAACTTAAATGAAACATTATCATTTTGAGAAAAACAAGAACATTAATAATAATGAACAAACAAATATGAAGATAAATAAATTTATTTTGAAAACGTTATACTGGGGGGCATAAAAAAGAAATATTTGTTTAGATGTTGTCTAAAGCACCTGACTTTTTGTGTCAACTGACTTCATAGTGAGAACGAATTGAACGGAACTGAATTGAAAACAACAGGCGGTTAAATATTCAAACAAATTCAAATTAATCACAACCGTTTGTTATTTAACCCTTTAAGAAATTGAGGGAACTAGACTGAACTAGAACTGAACTAGAACTGAACTAGAACTGAACTAGAACTGAACTAGAACTGAACTAGAACTGAACTAGAACTGAACTAGAACTGAACTAGAACTGAACTAGAACTGAACTAGAACTGAACTAGAACTGAACTAGAACTGAACTAGTACTGAACTAGAATTGAACTAGAACTGAACTAGAACTGAACTAGAACTGAACTAGAACTGAACTAGAACTGAACTAGAACTGAACTAGAACTGAACTAGAACTGAACTAGAACTGAACTAGTACTGAACTAGAATTGAACTAGAACTGAACTAGAACTGAACTAGAACTGAACTAGAACTGAAC
Organism: Stomorhina lunata; assembly: GCA_933228675.1. NCBI lineage: Eukaryota > Metazoa > Arthropoda > Insecta > Diptera > Rhiniidae > Stomorhina > Stomorhina lunata. Next base: position 31,143,750 of record OW121741.1, on the reverse strand, counting down.
TAGAACTGAACTAGAACTGAACTAGAACTGAACTAGAACTGAACTAGAACTGAACTAGAACTGAACTAGAACTGAACTAGAACTGAACTAGAACTGAACTAGAACTGAACTAGAACTGAACTAGAACTGAACTAGAACTGAACTAGAACTGAACTAGAACTGAACTAGAACTGAACTAGAACTGAACTAGAACTGAACTAGAACTGAACTAGAACTGAACTAGAACTGAACTAGAACTGAACTAGAACTGAACTAGAACTGAACTAGAACTGAACTAGAACTGAACTAGAACTGAACTAGAACTGAACTAGAACTAAACTAGAACTCAACTAGAACTCAACTAGAACTGAACTAGAACTGAACTAGAACTGAACTAGAACTGAACTAGAACTGAACTAGAACTGAACTAGAACTGAACTAGAACTGAACTAGAACTGAACTAGAACTGAACTAGAACTGAACTAGAACTGAACTAGAACTGAACTAGAACTGAACTAGAACTGAACTAGAACTGAACTAGAACTGAACTAGAACTGAACTAGAACTGAACTAGAACTGAACTAGAACTGAACTAGAACTGAACTAGAACTGAACTAGAACTGAACTAGAACTGAACTAGAACTGAACTAGAACTGAACTAGAACTGAACTAGAACTGAACTAGAACTGAACTAGAACTAAACTAGAACTGAACTAGAACTGAACTAGTACTGAACTAGAATTGAACTAGAACTGAACTAGAACTGAACTAGAACTGAACTAGAACTGAACTAGAACTGAACTAGAACTGAACTAGTACTGAACTAGAATTGAACTAGAACTGAACTAGAACTGAACTAGAACTGAACTAGAACTGAACTAGAACTGAACTAGAACTGAACTAGAACTGAACTAGAACTGAACTAGAACTGAACTAGAACTGAACTAGAACTGAACTAGAACTGAACTAGAACTGAACTAGAACTGAACTAGAACTGAACTAGAACTGAACTAGAACTGAACTAGAACTGAACTAGAACTGAACTAGAACTGAACTAGAACTGAACTAGAACTGAACTAGAACTGAACTAGAACTGAACTAGAACTGAACTAGAACTGAACTAGAACTGAACTAGAACTGAACTAGAACTAAACTAGAACTCAACTAGAACTGAACTAGAACTGAACTAGAACTGAACTAGAACTGAACTAGAACTGAACTAGAACTGAACTAGAACTGAACTAGAACTGAACTAGAACTGAACTAGAACTGAACTAGAACTGAACTAGAACTGAACTAGAACTGAACTAGAACTGAACTAGAACTGAACTAGAACTGAACTAGAACTGAACTAGAACTGAACTAGAACTGAACTAGAACTGAACTAGAACTGAACTAGAACTGAACTAGAACTGAACTAGAACTGAACTAGAACTGAACTAGAACTGAACTAGAACTGAACTAGAACTGAACTAGAACTGAACTAGAACTGAACTAGAACTGAACTAGAACTGAACTAGAACTGAACTAGAACTGAACTAGAACTGAACTAGAACTGAACTAGAACTGAACTAGAACTGAACTAGAACTGAACTAGAACTGAACTAGAACTGAACTAGAACTGAACTAGAACTGAACTAGAACTGAACTAGAACTGAACTAGAACTGAACTAGAACTGAACTAGAACTGAACTAGAACTGAACTAGAACTGAACTAGAACTGAACTAGAACTGAACTAGAACTGAACTAGAACTGAACTAGAACTGAACTAGAACTGAACTAGAACTGAACTAGAACTGAACTAGAACTGAACTAGAACTGAACTAGAACTGAACTAGAACTGAACTAGAACTGAACTAGAACTGAACTAGAACTGAACTAGAACTGAACTAGAACTGAACTAGAACTGAACTAGAACTGAACTAGAACTGAACTAGAACTGAACTAGAACTGAACTAGAACTGAACTAGAACTGAACTAGAACTGAACTAGAACTGAACTAGAACTGAACTAGAACTGAACTAGAACTGAACTAGAACTGAACTAGAACTGAACTAGAACTGAACTAGAACTGAACTAGAACTGAACTAGAACTGAACTAGAACTGAACTAGAACTGAACTAGAACTGAACTAGAACTGAACTAGAACTGAACTAGAACTGAACTAGAACTGAACTAGAACTGAACTAGAACTGAACTAGAACTGAACTAGAACTGAACTAGAACTGAACTAGAACTGAACTAGAACTGAACTAGAACTGAACTAGAACTGAACTAGAACTGAACTAGAACTGAACTAGAACTGAACTAGAACTGAACTAGAACTGAACTAGAACTGAACTAGAACTGAACTAGAACTGAACTAGAACTGAACTAGAACTGAACTAGAACTGAACTAGAACTGAACTAGAACTGAACTAGAACTGAACTAGAACTGAACTAGAACTGAACTAGAACTGAACTAGAACTGAACTAGAACTGAACTAGAACTGAACTAGAACTGAACTAGAACTGAACTAGAACTGAACTAGAACTGAACTAGAACTGAACTAGAACTGAACTAGAACTGAACTAGAACTGAACTAGAACTGAACTAGAACTGAACTAGAACTGAACTAGAACTGAACTAGAACTGAACTAGAACTGAACTAGAACTGAACTAGAACTGAACTAGAACTGAACTAGAACTGAACTAGAACTGAACTAGAACTGAACTAGAACTGAACTAGAACTGAACTAGAACTGAACTAGAACTGAACTAGAACTGAACTAGAACTGAACTAGAACTGAACTAGAACTGAACTAGAACTGAACTAGAACTGAACTAGAACTGAACTAGAACTGAACTAGAACTGAACTAGAACTGAACTAGAACTGAACTAGAACTGAACTGGAACTGAACTAGAACTGAACTAGAACTGAACTAGAACTGAACTAGAACTGAACTAGAACTGAACTAGAACTGAACTAGAACTGAACTAGAACTGAACTAGAACTGAACTAGAACTGAACTAGAACTGAACTAGAACTGAACTAGAACTGAACTAGAACTGAACTAGAACTGAACTAGAACTGAACTAGAACTGAACTAGAACTGAACTAGAACTGAACTAGAACTGAACTAGAACTGAACTAGAACTGAACTAGAACTGAACTAGAACTGAACTAGAACTGAACTAGAACTGAACTAGAACTGAACTAGAACTGAACTAGAACTGAACTAGAACTGAACTAGAACTGAACTAGAACTGAACTAGAACTGAACTAGAACTGAACTAGAACTGAACTAGAACTGAACTAGAACTGAACTAGAACTGAACTAGAACTGAACTAGAACTGAACTAGAACTGAACTAGAACTGAACTAGAACTGAACTAGAACTGAACTGGAACTGAACTAGAACTGAACTTAAGCTGAATTAGAACTCAACTAGAACATAACTAGAAATAGAAAGGGACTAGATGTGAACTTGAATAGAATTCTAGAACTTAACTATACGAGTTTTAAACCCCGCGTTCATTAGAGTGTTAATTTTTAACAGCAGCAATTGTATACCCATTAACATTATCATCTTCACACAAAGGTAGCGAACTATATACTTAGTCAGGTGAAATAAAAAGGTAAATAAAACGTTTTTACATTTACACATTTAAAAGTTTGTAATTAAGGGTAAAACAAAAATCAAACAAAAACATACCCGTACATTCGCACTGACAAAGTGTTCGTTAAACGTAAATCTGAAAAATATCGCTCGTTTACACATACCGGCTCAGAATTGAAAAAACGGGTATATAAATTTTGAAAAAAACCTCAACGAAAAAACCAACTTAAAGCACGTGATTGACACACACGCTCACTCAAACACTTACCTCACATCAGTCAGAATTTTGTTTAAAGTTTCGTTATAAACAAATTAGTTAAAGTGACAGAAATAAACAAAACATGCAGGAACAAAAAAAGGGTACAAAAAACAACAACTTGCAATTTTTGTGATTGTTTTTGTAAACAGATTTTTTCGGGTTCATCTCTGCTTTAAATGATTTTGACAGTCGACCGCAAAAACCAACTGTCATCAGGAGAGAGTAGGAAAAAAAACATTTTTTCAATACAAATTTGCCATAGACACTGCAATATAACATGTGTAAGTACCATTACCCAAAGAATACCTGATTCCAAGTTGGCCGAGGTCATGGATGGGGTTTTGTTATTGTTATATTGTAGAAAATAAATATGGGGAGGTATATTTAGAAGTCATATTATAGACAACGCTTAGTCAATTGGGTTGACTCCTGTCCAAATTTGAAGAAGCTGCGTTATTTAGTTTGTGTTGGCAGCTGTTGATAGCATAAGTACTACCTCACGTTTTGAAGAAAGTGAATTTCGTGAATTTTTGCTATTACTCAAAACAAATCTAAGATTAATAAAAATTATAAGGACTTTGGACTCCGCGATAAACGAGTGGTTTACTGATTTTCGATGTGGTCGAAATAGATTCTAGAAGACACATGGATCTTACATGGTTCAGTGGTACAAATTTTGATAAGATAAATTGTTATACATGACAGTGTCACATATCGCAGAAACGTTTTCCGTTGTCATAAATTGCGATCATCATTTAGTTACATGTAAAGTTCGGCTATGAGGTCTGATACGTCAGAAAATTGATTAAGGAAAATTGGAATCACAATGACATCGAAATGTCTTTATTACTTCCATAGCGAATGGCAAGTGTCGTGTTCTTGACAACACTTAAGCATATAGAGGCAAATCAGCGGGATTCCTTTACTAAAATATTAAGATCGTCCGCTTTAATGATTGATGGTGCTTAAAGTTCCACACCATCTAAGGTACTCTTTGTCATGCTTAACTGGCTGCGAGTCGAACTTATTCCACAACAAATTGCTCTTGACTTGACGGTTCGACTTAGCACTATCGGAACCTGGTCTCACTCATAGGACACTTCCTTGTTCTCGATACTGCATATCCAACCCCCTTTTTGACAAATCCTTTACTGTAACTATCTCCAGAGATTCATCATCTCTTGATGACCGCTATTAGGAAAGGAAATTTGGTTTTAGGCTTCTTGATCTATGTAGTATTCTTCAAGCCGAGATATCGGTCATTTATTAAGCAGTTAATTGGATAAGATATCACAGAATATACGGCAGGAATATTCGTTTCTGTATCGACAGTCAGGCTCCCAAAAAAAATCCCTATCTATGTAAATACGACATCTGTTTTTGCTAGCGAATACCTGGCATCTCTTAACGAGATGGCGAGACATTGCAACATTTTTGGGTACCCGGGCATAACAACATACCTGGTAACTTCACTGCAGACAAATTTACTAAACTCGGTGCTCTCCTTAGTCAGGAAAACGCTGACAAATTTACGGACTTACCGCTATTCGCCTGTAAAATAGTAATTAGGCAATCTCCTTGTGGGTCAGTTCAGAACACTTGGTCCACCGAAACCACGCACAAATGCCAGCGATAAACCACTGCAAACCGGCAAATCATTAATAAATGGTTGCCGGTCCGCATATGAAATGAAGATCTACTTAACGCGACAAATCAAATCCCTGCTTCTATAGAGGAATGTCAACGGATATGGCGATGGATAGACCAAAAATTTCAAAGGCCAAATACCAACGTTGCTCGACAAGCGCTTCGTTGGGATCCACAGCGAAGAGGTCATCGTGTTGTTGCACATGAGAACGTGAAGAATGTCAATTGACGCGAAGTTGCAAGCAGTTCTTGGAATGTCGTATGACTAACTTCTCGCAATAGAGTCATATATGTAAATAGTATAGCTGCAAATATACAACTCGACTGTCAAGTCCATCCTGTATTACGCCCGCAAAACTTGAAAACGCACAAATGCCAGCGATAAGCCACTGCAAACCGGCAAATCCTTAATAAATGGTTGCCGGTCCGCATATGAAATTAAGATCTACTTAACGCGACAAATCAAATCCCTGCTTCTATAGAGGAATGTCAACGGAAATGGCGATGGATAGACCACAAACTTCAAAGGCCAAATACCAACGTTGCTCGACAAGCGCTTCGTTGGGATCCACAGCGAAGAGGTCATCGTGTTGTTGCACATGAGAACGTGAAGAAGGTCAATTGACGCGAAGTTGCAAGCAGTTTTTCCACAGCGAAAAGGTCATCGTGTTGGTGCACGATGGTCTCGAATGACTCGATGCACGATGACTCGAAGTTGCAAGCAGTTCATGGAATGACGTATATAAATCATCTCGCAGTAGAGTCATACATATATATGAAGGCCAATTGACGCCGAATTGCAAGCAGTTCTAGGATAACGTATGTCTATCATCTTGCAATAGAGGTGATAGACATACGTTATTCCTAGAACTGCTTGCAATTCCGCTTCAATTGACCTTCTCCAGATAACAGAAGAAGAATGTATTAGATTTTACATAATTTCGTAACTGTAGCCAAAGCATGAATCAAAATATGTCAAAATAGTGGGCTTCTAGGAGTGAATCGGCTTCAGAGGAGACAAAGGTTGGTTTCAACTTATAAAGCCATGGTGTCCGATTCTTAGAATGCTCGGGGTATTATTCCTGTTGACTACATTTTAAAAGGGAAAACAGTCAATAACGAATATTTAATAAATATTTTGGGTCAATTTAATGAAGGATTTGAAAAAAGTTATCAACCGCATTTGGTCAAGAAAAGGGTTATTTACCACTGAGACGACGCAATGGTGGACATATTTGCAGTTTCCATGAATTGGCTACGAACTTACACCCTAATCTGCTATATTCTGACGAAGGATGGTTGAGGCTCTATGCTCCACTGATAACAGAAGAAGAAGACCAGTTTGCATTACGACAAATGTAATAATTGTAACACAAGTTTACCAATATTAAAATTTCGAACTGTCCTCACTAGTTTATATCCATATCGATTTAATACACTCTTCTATAGTAATCACTTACTCATCCAATTTGTGGTAAAATGGTCAATTTCCGGTTAAGTGATCTCTATGCGAATATTATTACTTAAACCTTACCACGTCTTTATTCTGCTCGATTTGCTATTGCATCTCAATTTCCATCACTGTTTTAGTGTTTGGCTTGGAACCCACAAATATAGCAGTTGCATCATTATTATCATCAACAACATTTTGCATATGCTGTTGGTTAGTTGGCCATATGACTCAACTCCAATGTCAGTGATATTTATGCATTCGTATGTGTATTTTGTGATGCATATGCAATGTTGGTATTCCAACCCACCGGGAAAAATATAAAGGAAATCATATTGAATATTTTTTCCGAAACGATTCTTATTTACGGTTTTTGAAAATGGTTTTTGCGAAAAAATATCCAACCTTAAAGATTCTAAGGCACATTCCAAATTCGCTTTCTCATGTACTCTGACTTTGTACACAGAACAGTTTCAAAGATTTTTTTAATTTTCCTTTAAAATATTCTTGTTCTTAGTCCAAGCTTTAATTTCCAATTATAATTTTTGCTTTAGAGTAAGCAAGAAAAAAGTTTTTCTCCCTAACCCCAAATTTTTGTTTTCTTAATAACTTGGGAACCCTTAGACCTACTTCAATAGAATTCGAGTTATAGGTTTCCTAGTATTTAGAGAATATTTTAAAATAAACAAATTTAATATTTGACAAAAAATCAACAGAAAAGCCAAATAAAATTAAAAAAAAAAAATCTTGGAGCTGCTTTTATAAATTTTAAAATACTTATAACAAATTTTCTTGTTTTCGCCTAAGCTTTAATTTCCAATTCAAATTTTTGCTTTAGAATAAGCAAAAAAAAAGTTTTTCTCCCTAACCTCAAAATCCTACATCAATAAATTCAAATGATTAATTTCTTAGTATTGAGAGAATATTGAAACATTGACAAATTCAATATTTGACATTTTTTAAACTTTCTTAGAACAAAGAGAATATTTTCTTATACAGAAATTTTAAACTTTCCTTAAAATGTTATAGGAATTTGAAAGAAAACCCAAATAATTTTTTTTTCAATATAATTTCTTGAAGCTGTTTAAATAAATCTTGAAATATTTAAAAAATGTTATTTGTCAAATATTCTTGGTTTAGTCTGAGCTTTAATTTCCAATTCAAATTTTAGCTTTAGAATAAGCAAGAAAAAAGTTTTTCGCCCTAACCTCAAAATTTTGTTTTCTTAATAACTCTGGAAACCTTAGACCTACATTAATAAAATTCGAGTTATTAATTTCTTAGTATAGGGAGAATATTTTGATATCAAAAAATTCTAATTTTTTTTGAAAAGTTTTAAAACTTTTAATAAGATTTGTTTTGCTTTATTCTAGGATCTCATTTTAGCTTTTAAACATTGATAGCCGTACAATAAAAAATAGAAGTATGACAACAACAACTGCTACCACTGGTGATAGGAAAAAAGATACGGTGGCCTTTGCTGGTGTAGAGTAAACAAGAAAAAAGTTTTTCTTTCTAACCTTAAATTATTGTTTCGCTATTAACTCAGAAACCCTTAGACCTACACCAAGATAGTTCAAGACAATTATTGCCTGGAGCTTAAAATATATTTTTGAAAAATAGGAAATTTTTGAAAATTTCCTATAAAAATACGTAATTTTTGAAAAATTTCCTATGAAAATAAGAAATTATGAAAAATTTCCTAAACAAATAAGAAATTTTTGAAAAATTTCTGAAAAAGTAAGAAATTTTTGAAAAATTTCCTATAAGAATCTTTTGAAAATTTTTCTATAAAAATAAGAAATTTTTTAAAAATTTCCTATAAATTTAAGAAATTTTTGAAAAATTGAATAAAAATAAATTTTTAAAAATTTCCTTTAAAAATAAGAAAATTTTTGAAAAATTTCCTATAAAAATAAGAAAATTTTGAATTTTTAAAAAATGTTCTATAAAAATACGAAATTTTTGAAAAATTTCCTATAAAAACAAGAAGTTTTTGAAAAATCTCCTATAAAAATAAGAAATTTTTGAAAAATTTCCTAAAAAATAAGAAATTTTCGAAAAATTTCCTATAAAAATAAGAAATTATTGAAAAATTTCCTATAAAAATAAGAAATTTTTGACAAATTTCTTATAAAAATAAGAAATTTTTGAAAAATTTTCTATAAAAATAAGAAATTTCTGAATAATTTTCTTAAAAATATGAAATTTTTGAGAGGTTTCCTAAAAAAATAAGAAATTTTTAAAAATTTTTTTATAAAAATAAGAAATTTTTGAAAAATTTCCTATTAAAATAAGATTTTTTTTTTAATTTTCTATAAAGTTAAGAAATTTTTTAAAAATTTCCTATAAAGATAAAAAAGTTTTGAAAATTTTCCTGTAAAAATAAGAAACTTTTGAAAAATTTTCTATAAAAATAAGAAATTTTTGAAAAAATTTCTTATTTTTATAGAAAATTTTTAAAAAATTTTCTATAAAAATAAAAAATTTTTAAAAAATTTCCCATAAAAATAAGAAATTTTTGAAAAATTTCCTATAAAAATAAGAATTTTTGAAAAATTTTCCATAAAAATAAGAAATTTTCGAAAAATTTTCTACAAAAATAAGAAATTTTTGAAAAATTTCCTATAAAAATAGAAAATTTTTGAAAAATTTCCTACAAAAATACGAAATTTTTGAAAAATTTTCTATAAAAATAAGAAATTATTTGAAAAATTTCCTATAAAAATAAGACATTTTGGAAAATTTTTCTAAAAAATAAGAAATTTTTAATATATATGACCTTTAACATACAGAAAATTGAATGTAACTATCATGTAATTATTCATATAAAAACAAGAAATTTTTGAAAATTTTTTTATAAAAATAAATAAAAATAGAAAATTTTTGAAAAATTTCCTACAAAAATACGAAATTTTTGAAAAATTTCCTATAAAAATAAGAAATTATTTGAAAAATTTCCTATAAAAATAAGACATTTTGGAAAATTTTTCTAAAAAATAAGAAATTTTTAATATATATGACCTTTAACATACAGAAAATTGAATGTAACTATCATGTAATTATTCATATAAAAACAAGAAATTTTTGAAAATTTTTTTATAAAAATAAGAAATTTTTTAAAATTTTCCTATGAAAATAACAAATTTTTGAAAAATTTCCTATAAAAATGAAAAATTTTCTATAAAAATAAGAAATTTCTGAATAATTTTCTTAAAAATATGAAATTTTTGAGAGGTTTCCTAAAAAAATAAGAAATTTTTAAAAATTTTTTTATAAAAATAAGAAATTTTTGAAAAATTTCCTATAAAAATAAGAATTTTTGAAAAATTTTCTATAAAAATAAGAAAATTTTGAAAAATTTCCTATAAAAATAAGAAATTTTTGAAAAATTTCCTATAAAAATAAGAAATTATTGAAAAATTTCCTATAAAAATAAGAAATTTTTGAAAATTTTCCTATAAAAATAAGAAATTTTTGAAAAATGTTCTATAAAAATAAGAAATTTTTGAAAATTTTCCTATAAAAATAAGAAATTTTTGAAAAATTTCCTATAAAAATAAGAATTTTTTGAAAAATTTCCTATAAAAATAAGAAATTTGTGAAAAATTTCCTATAAAAATAAGAAATTTTTGAAAAATTTCCTATAAAAATAAAAAATTTTTGAAAATTTTCCTATAAAAATAAGAAATTTTTGAAAAATTTTCTATAAAAATAAGAAATTTTTGAAAAATTTCCTATAAAAATAAGAAATTTTTGTTTTTTTTATAACTCCGGAACCCTTAGACCTACATCAATAAAATTCAAGTTATTGAGTTCTTAGTATAGGTAGAATAGTTTTATATAAAAAGTTCTATGTAACTGCAATATAGGAAGTTCAATGCATATTTTTCCCATAGGGATGGCCATATGAGAAAATATTTGTGATCTGATTTTTTTTAGTCCGCCCAAAAACCTTAAAACTTTTTAGCACAATTTAATAAAGTTATTTATAGGTGGCGTGTCAATTATATACATAATTTAATGGATTTTTTTGTTCTATTTGAAAATTCCACAATTAATTGTGACATTAAATTTTTGTTAAAAGGATAAAAGTTAGAAGGTAAATGTCAGTATAATCAAATCTGACAGAAATGAAAATCATTGTGAGGACTAAAGGAGTCTAAGGGAAACATTTATGGATATATAACAAAAAGAGGTATCTCGAATTTTTACATATTTAGAGCAAGAAGGCAAATCTTCAAATTGGCTTGAGTAGTGGAAATATTTCGGTTCTAGATTTTTTCTCAATTGGTGTAGGTCCTATAACAGTCTTGGATTATCATCTAAACCATTGAAACCTATTGCCATGAGAAAATAAAGTTACCCCTTTTCTATTTCAATAAATACCTCTTTGAAAATGTCTGTGGCTTTATGTTATTCAATCAAATTTGATTTGTTCGAGGAATAACAGACAAACATATATATTCAATTATTTTTGGAATTATTATTAACCATAACTAATACCTGGTGTTATGTTGTGTTCAGATTTCAATACAAACTATTAAAATTAATCTCTAAAACAATCTGAGCTTTTAGAATTGCATATTAAAATAACATTCCTAATACCTGTTATATAATACAGAAACTATCTATTTAAAAATACAATTTTAACTAAAAACTGATTACGAGGCTTAAAATAGATTTTAAAATACCCAAAACGATAACATTTAATTCTAGTATTACAATGACATTAAAACTGAAATCAGAACAATATTTGTTTCAAATTTTAAATTCTATTTTTAATAATAAATGAAAATAAAATATTTAAAATTTAAATCAATTTAGAAATTCAGTGGGGGCTAGGAAAAACTGCAATAATTTTTCACTGTGAACAACCACCAACAAAGAATTGAGGGGATGAATTAATCAAAGTCTTCTATGTCAAAGCAGCGAAAATCTTAATTCCAAAAAAATCTTTGAAAATTTTCCTATAAAAATAAGTAATTTTAATTTTTAATTTGTTTCAAATTTTAAATTCTATTTTTAATAATAAATGAAAATAAAATATTTAAAATTTAAATCAATTTAGAAATTCAGTGGGGGCTAGGAAAAACTGCAATAATTTTTCACTGTGAACAACCACCAACAAAGAATTGAGGGGATGAATTAATCAAATTCTTCTATGTCAAAGCAGCGAAAATCTTAATTCCAAAAAAATCTTTGAAAATTTTCCTATAAAAATAAGTAATTTTTAAAAAATTTCCTATAAATATAAGAAATTTTTAAAAAATTTCCTATAAAGATAAGAAATTTTAGAAAAATTTCCTATAAAAATAAAAAATTTTTAAAAAATTTCCTATAAAAATAAG